>PVLD010009636.1:0-75758 GCA_004027595.1 Dinomys branickii
ACTTTCCCACGTCTCGCCCCGGCAGCCTGGTCCGCCCTACCACATCTCCCCCGGCATCTCAGAGAAATACGCCCAGTTTAAACTTCCCAGCCGAGGTTCCGGCATTCACGCTCACCAAGTCTGTCTCGAGCTGGTGGTGTTTATTAAGGAGGTTCGCTCCCTTGCTGCTCACCCGGTCGCCATCTTCCCCGGATCTGATCTCCAGGCTTTTATTTTAGGGTGATGAAAACGTTTCTGAACAAAGAGGAGGGTACAGCTGCACAATACAGTGAATATACCTCTGCAGAGAACTACACTCTTCAATGTGGTTAATTTTGTGTTATACCAGTTTCACCTTAGTTTTAAAATGTATGGGAAGAAAGAAGAGTACTTTGTCCCATCCTTGAGAGACATATGGACTGCTCATGGAACTGTGCCCTGAGAGAGAAAACAAACAAAGCCCTGCTCCTATATTATGTTGTAGGTGGAACTTTAAAACACTATGTACAAAGAGTGTTAAAAGTTTTCAGCTGGAAAACAGACAACTCACAAAGGAACAACAAAGGCTGATGACAGAGTCTTATTTTAAAACAAAACAATGGAATTAAAGAAAACATTTAGGCAACGTTTTCAAAGCGCTGAAGACAAGAAGACGGGGGGCTTTGTGTTGTATCCCCAAATCAACTATCACTCCTGTGAATTATAAAATAATGTAGATGGAGTCATTACAAGACTCAGAGCATTTAATCTACATACGAAAGATATATTAATGTAATATTTCACCAACATTTGTTAAGTTCTTAGAATTTTTTTATTAGTACATGTTTGAGACAGATCATGATTACATTCCTTGTGGGGAATTGTACATGCACACAACACATCTCGATTCTTTTTTATTTAATGTTAGCTGTATTTTATCATGGGCATGACAAGCAGAGGGACCCACAGAAATGCTTCTTAAGAGTAAATATTGCTCTCCTGTCACCACCGACAGACAAAGCTTAGAAGCCATCATGCCTTACAACAACAAGGTAAAATCTGGGCAAATTGATCATCGACTTATTTTCTTGGACTCACTTGAGAACTAGGATTCCATGGCAATTTACAACCCCAAAGTCTGGAGAGAAAGATGCTTCTGGAGATACAAACTAGAATCTGCTTACAGGAAGCAGAAGCCATACACTGACAGGAATATTTAAGTAGTAATTCTCCTAAACAGAGGCTGACTGTAAGCTAGCAGGGTGAGAAATGATTGGGACCTCAGCCTTTGAAGTTTTATACATGTTTGTGGAGTTTTTTTCAAGGAACAACACCATTAGCTTCTCACAGTGAAGATCTGAGAAAGATTCCTTCAAGATTCTAGCGGAGGAGAGAACTTCACAGAGGTTAAGCCTTCCAATCAAAGGCATTACCCAACACAGCATGACTGGGTTTCAAGCCAAACTTACAATGCATATTGAAAAGCAAAAAAAAAAAAAATAAAATAAAAAATAAATAAATAAATAAAGAGACAAGACATTAATTTGAGCCAGATTCACATGTCACACAGTGACAGAGAATAGAAAACAACTCCAATAAATATTAAACGTGCTAAAGGAAAAAGTAAATGGCAAAAAAGAACAGGTGGGTAACAGGTGAAGAGTCAGATGGGCCAAAAGTCAAATGGGAATGTTAGAAACCAAACACAAAGTAAGAGAAATGTAGAGTGATGCTGATGGGCTCAGTATAAGCCTAGAGGCTAAGAAACACATCATTGAACTTGAAAATAGATTGATTATTTCCAAAAAGGAAATACAAAGAATAAAGAATGGAAAAGAAGAGACCAGAAGGTCTCAAACTATAGAACAACATAAAAAGATGTAACATGGCTATAATTAGACTGCCAGCTAGTGAAGACAGAGAAAATATTTCTCAGTAACAATGCTCAGGAGCCTTCCAAAATGAATGACAGACACAAAACCACAGATGCAGGAAATTAGAGAACAGCAAGCAAAACACACAGACACACTACACACAGAGAAACACAGACAGACAGACAGACACACACACACACACACACACACACACAAATGTGCATCTGGAGATAACTGCGGAGTATTGAAGATAATAAAAAAAATCTTGAAGAACAAAACTGTACTCCTGAAAATTCTCAGATTATATCAATGTGACAGTGGCACGTGGTGAAGGGAGAAAGGTAGGGAAATGTTTCTTTACTGAGGGTAGGCTATATGTACAGATTAGACAATGATGAATTTCATGTGCCCTGTGTGTGTGCAGGTATGTGTGTATAGATAAATAGTAAAATTATAAGGATAGGGGCTTGGGAGTTTGCAAGGGGACACATAAGCTCTGCATTATGAGAGGAGAAAAAATAAAAACTTATCAAAAACTGTTTTACATTTATACTGTGGAATTTAAGGCCATTAGAAAGAGCAACAGAAATTCATGCTCACTGAAATAAAAATATGTTATCTCTTATTGTTCAGTAAAAGACTACATATTTCCACATGTATATATGCACATGAGTGTACAATAAAAGTTGAGAATATAAACGTACACAGAAAGAAGAATATAGTGGAGGAGGGAAAGAAGAAAGGACATTTTCTCAACCCAGACTAATATATATTTATATACAAATAAGATATATAACTTCTTGTAAAGAGAAATAAAATACACACATATTCAGATATATAAGGATTCAAACAATATAAGTACAAATATATAAAGATGTATTTGTACATAACAACATAAATACATTTGAATACAGCAGTATAATTTGAAAAATGATTTTTTCAAAACCACTGGCATCTCTGAACAGGTCCTGTCTTTTTACTGAAAATAGGAAGATTAATCTGAATTTCTCAATCTCCTTGTAAGTGGAAGAACAAAGTTAACATGCACTAATGCATTCGAACACAAATTTTTTTTTCTGTACAAACCTTCAAATGTCAAATTAGGAGATAGAGCTTCAAAGGGAAGTGCTTTATTCCTAGAACACAATTTTTCATTTAAGCACAGTCTTCATTTTGAAGGGCAAACAAATGGGCACAATGTGACCCGCTGGCCGGGAGCCCACTCACGCACCACAAGCGCTAGGAGAGACCATGAAAGAGGCCACATCAAAGCAGATATGCCGCAGAGAACTTCAAGGCAATCCTGTCAGCCATACATGGCTTCTCTGTGGGACTTTGTTCAGAAAACAAGCAGAGCAGCCAGAGCTAATGAGAAAAGCTGTCCAGTTAGAAGTCATCTTTGGAAAGGATGCAAAGGGACAGAGGTCTAAATAGCCTGGAATCACCAGCAATCCCATGTGGCTGAGGTTCTTTTGTTTAGGGCATTTAAAACAGCACAATGCTACTCAATGTCCTTAAAGGTGTTATTATCCTTACAATTTGGAAAATGTAAGGAAAAATATCTTAGTCCCCACTTATTTTTACACGTTATTAATCATGTATTAAATATACTGATTTTGTGCATTTTTAATATATTTCTAGAACTTCATATATCATTTATAATCTAGAACCCATTGCTGTGTAGAGTTAAAAGTCTGGGCTCTAAAGACACAATGACAGCACCACGTACTGACAAAGTGGCCTTTGCCAAGTGTGTACCTCCTGATGTCCTAATTACCTCAGCTGGAAAATGGTGATTGATGGTATTCCTTTCACCAAGTTGTTGTGAGGACTGAATGAGGTACAGTGAGTAAATGCCTCATAATCTCCCCGGTCCTAACCCACACTAATGGAAATAGCCATTACCATAAAGTAGGTCTTCTCCTATGGATAAGATCATTGAGACCTAGAGAGGGAAAGTAACAGACCAAGAAGTTTTCAAATGGTGGATGAAACTAGTAGAGAGAGAATGCAAACCCAGTGGCATCTAGCTCCCAAAACCCTGGTGTACAAACTCACTAAATACATTATTTTGCAGATATTTCATGTTTTTTATTCTTCCACTTGGACATGAACTCTGCGGAGGCAGAGGCAGAAATAGAAGCAATCACTTACTCTACTGTAGGTTTAACTGGGTGCCTCAAATCAGTGCATTGGGTATATGTGGCAAATAATGCTAAAACGGAGGAAATTGACATTTATAAAACCTTTAGCAAATATCTGCCAGAATTAGGACCAGGTGCTGAGACAAATTATATTTATATGTAATCCTTACAAAAAATTCTAGAGGTTGATGTTATTTTTCCTGCTGTATAAATGTTACCTAGAGAACACACTTTTCTTTCCTTAGGCTGTGCATTTCCTTGTGGAAGGTGTGCAGTAATTGATAGCAAGATTTTAAAATCAGACTTGGTAAGAAACATGATTCTGTTATTCACGGAGGCTATGATGTTTGAATCGTTAAATCTCTCTGAGTCTCATCT
Organism: Dinomys branickii; assembly: GCA_004027595.1. Taxonomy (NCBI): domain Eukaryota; kingdom Metazoa; phylum Chordata; class Mammalia; order Rodentia; family Dinomyidae; genus Dinomys; species Dinomys branickii. The sequence continues at coordinate 4,355 of PVLD010009636.1, forward strand.
ATAAAATGCAAATAGGAAATACAGCCTACATCAGTGAATAAGTATATTAAATGAAGCGGAACATTTAAAGCCCTCTGTTGAAGTCACAGTAAGCAGTCCATAAATGTTAGCTGTTATTATTATTACTGCTAGTAATATGAATTTGGGTAGTCAGCTGGAGTGAAAGGCCATTATTAAATTTTAGCTGGACCGTTGGTATGCCCTTTAACATAAGAGGCTTCTGTTCCAAAGTGGAAAAGCTCTGGAGGTCAATTGTACAGGTAATTGAATCAGTTTAAATAACTCTACTGGACATGCCTGCCCAGAATAATCACTGTTTCTGCAAAACTGTTGGTAGAACATGGTAGACGATATTTTTAAAATATTACTTCCTGACCAGAGAATAGCCTGTAAGATGATAGAAACAGGCAGCTTATGATGTATAGATACAAATCTGTGTGCTATAAACATTTCATCTCAGGGCAAAGGCTTTGACCTCTGCAAGGACAGCAAAGCCAAACCTATTGAGATCTTTATCATCATTTGGAGATTGTACTTCAGAAATTCAAAATCCTCTGGGTAGGACAACTCCACACACAATATTTCATCTCATTCAACTTTTAGACACAATGATAAGTGATTTTTTTATCCAGAAAGATCAGGAAGTTGAGGGTGCTAGTTATAATCAAATATTTCTTCAATGTCCCCAATTTCTTTAAAGCTAGACTATTCAGATCAAACATTATCTTATAAATAGTATGAGTACATTGAGCTTTCTATAAGTAAAATATATATTTTGGTTTTTCTAAAGTCACATTAGGGCCTCACAGTATCCCTGCATTACCATAATGAACCTTATTTGTTATGATACTGTATGTTTCAGCCCAGGATAAGGAAGACATTTTAATCAAGATCTGTGCCAAGATAGAGTGATCCATGCTAAAATTCTATGAGTCCCTTATGTAGGGTGCTTCAGACAAAAGACTGCATACCTCGAAGGTTGCAAAACAATTTGGAAAGAGGAGTCTCAGGACTGATGTTTGCAAGAGGTGATGTGTTGGTTTCCTAGGGCTGTCATAACAGAGTACAGCAAGACACGCACTTTAAACGTGAGAAATGTTTTTGCTCATAGTTCTGGAGGCTAAAAGTGTCATATCAAGTATAATCAGTGCTTTCGGAAGTGCAGTTTTTCTCCAAGGGTTTCCTTGTTGGCTCGTAGAGGTTGTCTTGTTGCCTCACGTCCCCTTCATTACCAGGACTGCAGTCACACTGAATTAGAGCCCACTGCCTACCTCATTCACCTTTCAATACCTCTTGAAAGGTTTTATTTGCCCTCTATGTATGGTCACTTTCTGAGCTATGGGAATTAGTCCTTCAAAAATATAAATACTGAGGACACCACTCACCCCAGAACAGTGAGTTGTGCAGGAAAATCACTTAGGGTCTTAATGAAAGATTCAGAATTCCTCAGCTCCACTCCTGAATGTAGATTCATTAGATCAAGGAAATCACATATTCAATAAGTGTCAGGCTACTAGAACTTGTGCTTTTGCTTGTGTCAGATGCTCTATTCGAATCTGACTCGATGAAATTTGAGAAGAGGTTGTTTTATATAATTGAATTTTTTTTTTTTTTTTTTGTGGTACTGGGGATCGAACTCAGGACCCTGCACTTGCTAGGCAAGCGCTTATTCCACTGAGCTATATCCCCAGCCCAATTGAATATTTTTTAAAAAGGCTTTATAGATACTTTGTTGAGGAGCCTAAATAATACTAGGACACCATAGAGTTGACACCATAGAGTCTCTTTTCATATCTCTCCCACCTTCTTTTTCCCTCTCTTCATCCCCGCAGGCTTAGAAGATGGCTGGAGGCAGCTCTTGTGTCCTCAGAGATTTATATCCAGTGATGTCATGGGAAGAACATTTTCCTTGAGAACTGGCAAGATGGATCTTAGATGGCAAAAATGATCTTAAATGGCAAGAGAGATGAAGCACAAGAATAGGTGAACTGCTGTGCTTTGGATACGAAAGTGCCAATATACTGATAGAAATATAGACAAAGTGTACAGGTTTTATAAAAATGCATAATTCAAAGTTCACTTGGGAAAAAGATTCATAGTACTGAGAGCAATTAGTTCATGCTTATTAATTCTAACCATAATTCTGACTTACCTTTATGCTTATTTAATACACATATTAGGTATAATTATTATCACCACTGTACAGATTGGAAAATGAAGTTTCCCAAAGGGCAGTATCACTTCCCCAAAGTAGCCTAGACAGTTAGAGCCAACAAGGAGGCAAAAACACAACTCAAGTCTTTGGAGTCCCCATCTATTCATGCCACTTTATGTTGCCTCAGTGACTTGTTAGGCAACTAGTGAAACCCAGACAAATATTAGTAGTTTCCATTACAGCAATGTTGGAGAGGAAACAAAAGCACCATTACCTATTTTAATTATGTACCCGCACTAGAAAGATCCACTTATCCAACTGCAATTTGAGAATCATCTTCCAAACTTAACATACAATGCTTCTTTGTGTACTATAATGCTGACAAAGGAAATCTTCACATCTGAACTACACATGCACTTCATTAAGGACCTGTTAATTCAGCTCAGTATGGACAAAGGTAGGGGAATGGAGTCACAGGATGCTTCTCACCCCTGTAAGCTATGAGTTCTAGCTGGTGATGGTGTCACCTGGCAACCACACCAACTAGCAAACGTTGAAGCCTAAATAAACACCACCTAGCCAGCATTCAGAGTGTGTTGTCTTTATTCAGGGAAGTACTATTTTTTTCGAAGTACATTTCTTCTACTGCAGAATTCAGCAAAGGTGTAGGTCTTCCCCTGGAATTTGAGCAGGGTGCCTCGCATTTGAATGAGCGAGCTGGAGCCAGCTTAGTGGTCTTTACCAAAAATAGCTTGGCCTTTTGACTCACCCAGGCTGCCAGTAAACTCTGTTTTTTTTAATCCCTCTCCACAGATATGCTAAATCTGGTAACATCATGTCAGTGAATTCTGAAATGGACACTTAACACAACCTTGCATCTGTTTTAGTTTGAATGTCCTTGCTATCTCTTCATATGTTGTAGGAGGGGCAGGAAGAGTCGGGAGGATTATCCAGCTCAGCCTCACAGGTTAACAGATAAGGAAACTGAAGCCCAGAAAGGCATGGCGCACACAGGCCATATTGCTGGTAAGGAGCACACTCCAAATAACTCCCAGCTCCTGGTTCATGAAACAAGGGTGTCTTCAACCAGAGTCACAGCAGGAGGACCAAACAATACAAAGCCCAGAAAACCAAGCAAATATTTTAATGTTAAAACATGGTCAAGGGTGATCTCTTCCCTTTCCTTCCCCTCCCTTCCCATCCCTTCCCTTCCCCTCCCTTCCCCTACCTTCCCCTCCCTTCCCCTCCCTTCCCCTCCCTTCCCTTCCCTTCCCTTCCCTTCCCTTCCCTTCCCTTCCCTTCCCTTCCCTTCCCTTCCCTTTTCTTTCCTTTCCTTTCCTTTCCTTTCCTTTTGAAACTATGGTAAGAACACTTAACACAAGATCTACTCTCTGAATAATTTTTAAAGTGTATAATACAGTATTGTTAACTGTAGACACACTGTTGTATAACACACCTCTAAAATTCATTCATCTTGCATAACAGACACTTTATGCTTGTTGAACAGAAATGCCCTCTGTTTCCCAACCCACCAGCTTTTAGTAATATTCTGCTGTCTGCTTCAGAGACTTCTTATTTTAAATACCTCATATAAGTGGAGTCATACAGTATTTATCATTCTCTGTCTAAATGGTTCTACTTAGAATGGTGCCGTCAAGTTTTACATATGGCAGAATTTGCTTCTTTTCTAAGGTTAAATGATACTCTGCACAGCAAAGCACATAGCAAAAAATGCTACAATTCCCATATAATCAAGAGGGGAAGGATACTTCTCCAAGATCCTTCCTGCTTCAGTGTTCTCTGGTACAAAACAGGAATGGATAACAAGGATTTTGAAGCTAAAAGACATTCAGTGTTGTAAACACAGCCTGTCATCCAGAGAGAGACATTTACAGTGTGTTCATGTCTTGGCTTTTGTGAATAATGGTGCAGTGAACATAGGGCTACATATGCCTCTTCAAGGTCTGACTTTTAATTCTTATTGATACATATGCAAAACTGAGATGGTTCGATCAGATGTTAATTATATTTTTAGTTTTGTTGAGGTAGCTCCATGTTGCCTTAAATTATATTGCCACCAACAGCATAGAGGATTCCCACTTCTTCACATATACCCCAGCAACCCTCACTGTCTTTTCTTCTGGCTGTTTTAACAGGCATGAAGTAATATCTCAGTGTGGTTTTGATTTGCATTTTCCTATCAGTTCGTGATCATTGAGCACCTTCATTTATTTTGTCTATTTGTATGTCCTGTTAGGAACATTTCTATTTGAATCCTTTGCCCAGTCTTACTTAGATTGTTTTTGCTTGTGGATTTGCTTGTTTTGATATTGAGCTGCAGGAGTTTCTTATGTATGTTGGATATTAATGCTTTATGAGACTTATGGTTTGCAGGTATCATCTCACATTCCGCAAGTTGCCTCTCCTTCTCTATTGATTGCTTTGCTGTGCAGAAGCCTTTCGCTTTGATGTGGTCCCACTTGTCTATTTTTGCTTTTGTTGCCTGTGTTTTTGATGTCATATCAAGAAATAATTGCCAAGACCAAAGTCATAAGAGACTTTCTCCAATGTTTTCTTCCTAGGAGTGGTAGTTTCAGGTCTTCAATTTACATTTTCATCCATTTCAAGTTGTTTTCTGTTGTGTAAAGGTCCAATTCATTCCTTTGCATGTGGAGATCTGGTTTTCTTGGTGCCATTTGTCAAAGATGCTGTCCTTTCCCTGCAGTGTGTTTTTGACAACCTTGTCAGGAATTAGCTGTACAGTGCAGTCTTTCTGTGATATCAGTGGGGGAGCGGGTGCCAGGATTTTCTGCAGATACGAAATCTTAGGATGTTTACATCCTTCAATTCAGGCATGTACTATCTCCTACATCAAATCATCTCTAAGCATGTAACATCTAATAAAATTTAAATGCTGTGCAAATAGTTACTGTGTTATATGGTTCAGGGAATAATGGCAGGAGAAAAAGTCGGTGTATGTTCAGTACAAATGCAATTTTTAAAAATGTTTTTGATGGTAGTTGGTTGAATCCACGGATAAAGAACCTGCAAATATGGTGAAGTGATTGTCTATGTACATAAACTTATGTGTAGGTTTTCCATCCTGCTTTAGTGGTTTTCATGCCTGTTTTATGCCAGAGATGTACTGTTTTATTTACAGTAGATTTGATATTTTGAGATCAGAAAATGTGGTGTTTCTGGCTTTGTTCTTCTTTGTAAGATTCTTTGGCTATGCATAGCCCTTCTTTATTCCATGGGAATTCTAGCTATTTCTGTAAAGAATATCTGTGGGATTTTGAGAAGGATTATACTGAATCTTCAGATTCCTTTGGGTAGTATGGGAATTTTAATAATATTAGCCTTCAATTCATGAGTGTACATTTCTTTTTATTTATATCTTCTTCAATTTCTTTCATCATCTTTCAGTTTTCTTTCATAGTTTTCACACATTTGCCATAAATCCTCAAAAACACCAAGAACAAGGTGAATTACTCCAACACCATGACGGCATGTATGTAAGCCTGCTGTAGACATCACACACGGTGGTGAAAAGCTGTTAATCTTTGTTTCTTTAAAATCAGGAACAAAGCAGGTTTGCCCACATTCACCACTTCTATTCAGTGTAGTACCACAAAGTCCTAGACAGAGCAATGAAGCAAAAGAAGAAACAAAAAGCATCCAAGTCAGAAAACAAGTGAACGTTACATCCCTGTTTGCAGATGACATAACATGATACACAGAAATCCCTAGGCTCCACTGTGCCACTATACCACATTTAATACAATTGCAGGATACAAGCCACCAATAAAAAAATTACCTGCATTTCCGTATACTAACAATGAGCTAGCTGAAGCGACAATTAAAAAACAATTCGATTTACATAGCATTGAAAAGAATGAAATAATTAGAAATAAGTTCAAGTAAGGAGATAAAACACTTAAGCACTGAAAACAAGAGGCTCTTTAAACAGGGCCTTTGAAAGAAGCTCCTTTTTGGCTGCAAACTTTTCTGAGCTCTTTCCTAACTCCTGAGTCACCCCTGTGGCTTGTCTGGGGCCTTCTACCTCAACAGGTGGCCCAGCAGCACCATTTTGTGCAAGGAAACAATGCTAGCAGTCTGCACTTCACCCACAATCAAAATCTCTTTTTTCTTACACTTTTAGACCTGAAGAAAAGACTCATTTTCATACAAATCTCTTCTTTCCTAACATCTGTGTGAATTTCAAGGTAGTTGAGGGATTTCTTTCTGTTTTTATTTCAGTTTAGTTATTTCTATATTAATTCAATTTTATAGATGTTTAGGTAAAGAATGTTCTTAAAACTCTTGGTCATACTAAAGAAGGCTAGATGACCTTTGATAGGTGGATGTTAGGTATCTCTTCAGATGTATGTCTTAAATACAATTAAAATCTGTTTAACTGCTATATATTTCAATTTTTATAATGCAAATCAGGGAGGATTACAAAGTTAGTTTTTATTGTACACATGAATTTTGTACTTGAGGAAGCTGTGTTTCAGGAAATAAAGAGCTTAAGTAAAGTTGGACAACCAGGAAGCGATAAACAAGGACTTGAACCTACCTATCAGAGGCATGCTGGGGGTCATGCTCATGCATTTTGCTAGTTAATCAGATTTTATGGCTGGACTAGCAGATATCTGACTTTAGGAAAGGAAATAAAAATATTCCATAAAGGACCTTTGCAGTCATTTTATCATGTGATCTTTCTAAAGCCTTGGAAGGAACTACAGAAGCTGTCATTGTCCATGTTTAGAAAAGATATCTGAGATTCAGATTAATTCTTTGATTTATCCAAAATTGCTTGCCTGAGAGTGATTGATGCAAGATTCCAATCATTGTCTTAAAAGTCTAGAGTGAATTGTGAAGAGAATTTTTTAGGTAGTATTAAGATACCACACTCAGGGGTTAGTTATCCATTCCACTGATTGCAGTGTATCATAGACAAATTATTTAAATCTTTGATTCAGTTTCTAATCCTCTGTCCAAATATCATAAAGGTAGCACTTCTATTGCTGAGTGGTTTACTAAATGAAACAATGAATCTAAAATGCCCTTTAAAACCACATTTTAACTATAGATCTAAATTAATTTTAAAAATTACTAGTAATTTTTATGTGAATCTATTGGTTCCCTTTTACTAAAGACTATTAACTGTTGAGTGTAAAACATCACAAAATGATGGTAGTTTAAGTATTTTGGCCCATTCTACTCTAACTTGATGACATGGATGAGAATTATAAACATCAAATCCCTTCTTTCAGGATATCTGTATAACCTGTAATTATAGGAATGCATCCTAAGCAAACTTCTAGATTCTGAAGATTAATTCAGTTTATATTCTAGTTTTTCCCTTCCATCCTTTTTAAGAAGGTAGGGGTCATTTGAGGAACAAAATGAACCAAAAGTTGACATTTTCAAAAGAATAAAAGAAGCAGACTTTTATAGATCTCTCTGCATCTGATATATGAAAATATGCCCACATATCAGCAAAAGTCCCCTTGAAGAAATCAAAGCAATACCTATCCACTTGCAATTTCTTCTTCCAATAGAATATAGCCAAATAATGAAGCACCTGTCTTAAAAGGACACCATGTGGGCTGAAGAATACAAACATTCAAATTCCTTCCATGCAGTCTTTCCTACAATTAATTTTACAAAGCAACATGTTTACATTTGAAATGATTTTAAACAATCAGAACAAAACAAGAGGCCGTAGCTTGGGATGGCTCTCAACTGCACTTTGTAGCAAATTGTTTGGCTAGAACTAGGATGGGACTTCCTTCTTACACAGGGTGGCATTTTTAGAAAAATGAAATAAGAGGGCCCGAGTAGCCCCAGGGGGGAAGCATCAAAAATAAATGGAGCACTTTGGGTCCTATGATAACCCTCAGAATCAGTGTCCTTCTAGGTAAGGGATCGGAAATATTAATACCTAAGCGATATGGCAGGGGGAAATGAGCACAGGGTTTGGACCCAGCTCTGACCGAGTCTAAGCCCTTAGACTTAGCCTCATGACACAGTCTCTCTGGCCACCGAGTTTTTTGCTTGTGCTCTTTCTCCTCTATCAGTATGCTTTATAAATGGTCACTGTTTGGGTGTTTTCAGCCTTAGCAGAAATTCTCAAGTGCTAATGGACCACGTTTCACAGCATGTAAAATTATACATAGTACCTGAACATTAAATCACTGGTAAGGGTCAGGGACATAGCTACCTGGCAAGTGCAAGGACCTGAGTTCAATTACTGGTACAAAATCAATCAATGAATCAATTAATCGCTGGTAGATGCATCTCTCAGTAAGAAAGATGCTACAAAGACCTTTTAGACAGCAGTAAAATGAAGAGTGTAAACAATGTGTTCTATTTCATATAATAAAATCAACTCCTCTTAAACTCTTCCAAGGCAGCACCGTTAAGAAATGGTACTGAAATACTCAACAAACTAGCAATCAGGATCTGGGTTTCAGATGTACTTTTACCAAGTGTAAGTCACACAATCTTGGGCAAGGAATTTGACCCCAGTATCTTCATCTATACAATACATATGCTATTTTCTTACCTTATAAATTTGGAGTTTTTTCACTTTATAAATCTCACATGAAGATAAAATGAGATAATATATAAAAAAAGAGTTTTAGCCCTACAAATATTATGACTTTAGGAAGAAATAAGAAAATTTGCTTTTTACCCATGATATTCTTCCCAGAGGAGTAATTTCATTTATCCTCAGTATGGATAAATTTAAACTCAGTATTTAAAATGTCTTAGACATCCACTCCAAGAGTGTCCTCATCTAGCTTTATTTCTACATAAAGTTGAGGAAATAGCATGTTTGGGGTCATGTAGGGTAGCGCTTTGAAACCATCACCTTGACCAATTAAGGGTAAAACAATCTGACCCCTCTGCTGGGAAAGCTCACAAATACAGGTGCTTAAAAAGCCATGTGAATTTCATAAACTTGTGCTTCTGAACTTGGGGCAAAATTATAAGTACTATGCTTGGATATGCTTGACTTATGTGTTTCCAAATAATTACACAAGCCCAATCTAGCTATATTTATTACTACGTTAGCATTTACTGGAGGCCCTGTATTTGCCATGCACTGCACTAAGTGCTTTGGGTAAATTATCATGGAATTTTTACCATCAAGGCAGACACAAAGCAATGTCACAGTGGAGCATAGCTTGCTCGGGGTGTCTTAGTTACTTTCTTCCTCACCAGGGCACAACTCCAGATACACATACCTTATAAGAGAAGTTTACTTTGGTTCCTGGTTCTAGTCTCTGCTTACCTGACTCTGAAGCAGAGGGGCCTGGCAGAAGAAGAGAAGCTTGTGTCATGGCAGCCAGGAAACACAGTCGAAGAAGCCGGGGAGGGAGTTATATCCTCCCTCAGGGATGTGTGTCCTCTGGCCAGGGCCCCCTTCCAATAGCACACTTACCTGCTGGAATTCACCAGTAGATGGTTGCATGAATAAGTACCACATCCCCACAATCCAGTCACCTTTCACAGCACTTGCCTGCAAGTTCCTGATGGCTTTGGGATCCATTCTTGATACAGACCTTCACAAAAGGTCACAGAGTAAAACAGACACAAGATACACCCAAGATTACAAAGTGCATGAATTTTTGCTGTCTCTTTTATTTATCATAATTCATTAAAATATTCTTTACTGTGCAGACTGGGGTTTAGATAGCACATAGAATCATGGGAATGGATGAAGTCACTTCCAGACTCTATCTTGAAAACAGAAAATGGCTGAGGACAGAGTCTAAGAGTTTGCTAGAGTTTGAGATCTGATACAGAGGAGGAGGCAGTAAAAGAGATGAAGGAAGAGTATTCCTCAAAAGGGAAGAAAGAGAAAGCCAGACAAGCATAGTCTCAAGAGCCTAGCAAATGAAACTAGTTGATAGAATGGAATAAGCAGATTTGCTAAATTCTACTAAGGTACTGATCAAGGTAGGGGCCACTGTTTTTAGAAAGGTTAAAGATATCAATGGCCGTAAGAAAACCAATTTCAGTAACAATTCACTTACAGCTGGGTAACAGAAGAAGTGGAAACCGTGCATAGAAAAATCTCTTTAAGAAGTAAAGGGAGCAGATAGCAAAATGATAACTGGGACAATCAGGGCCCTTTGTGCAAATAGGAATGATCTTCTGGAGCAAAATAATTTTGCAGAATGGAAGAGAAGTCATACTGTCTGGAGAACACTAGCAGGTATAAGACCTCACGTCAAAGCAGGACACTTGTGCCAGTATAAAGGGGAGAGAGACGGTGTGTGCCAGGGCAGAAGGAAGGAGGAGCTAGCATCAGAAATGAGAAGATGAGGTTGCTCTTTGCTAATTTGATTTACTTTTCTGGGCTCAGTCCTGCAATATTTTTCACCTAAGAGTAGAAGAGGAAACGTTGGGTATCTGGAAAGGATGGCATAGTGAAGATGAGGGGAATGAGTTCTCTGGAGAAACCTGGTGGAATTATCAGGCATGTGGAGTGCTAGTTCAGTTTGTGTGGTCTGAGTTTAGAGTGTGGTGCCCCTCAGCATAGTTGAGTGATGTCTTCTAGTGTCATGCTGGAGCACAGAGCAGGTGCATGGTGGGTCTAACCAGGCTTGGCTACCACCATGCAACAAGGATGGAGAGAGGGAGAGGTGAAGAGCAAAGAAGCTTCACATGAGAGATGGCATTTCCAGAGTATGGGATCTTAGCAGGGCCAGGAACATACTGGTGATCTGAGAAGGTGATGAATATTTAAAAGGGGGGCATGGGTGAGGTTGAGGGAAATGCTTAACTTATTGTATAGAGTTGCGAAGTAAAACAATAAGACATTTTGAAAACAGCTCAGTCATTGGCGAGAACAAGCATTCATGAGCGGCTGGTTAAGATGGAGGAGAGGAGAAGATGTCAAGAACTGAGAGGCCAAGGTGATGGATAGATGACCTTGTGGACACTGTAAAGGATGATTGTAGGAAATGTGGTGAAGTCAACCATCAATGCAGAGGGAGCAACAGGGACCACGGCCAGTTGATGTGAAATTCACATAGCTGAAGGGTGGTGATGGAAAGATGGTAGAGTCGTGGTCTAAACCCCAGTGTGATGATCAGGAGGACCCTGCTTCTCCTGTAAGCCTGAGATTCACTGCATGGAGAAGAAACAGAGTTTTTATGTGTATGAGCTTAAGAGGCACAAAGTATCCTGGGGCGATCCAACCTTACTGGGCTTAGAATACATAAGAAACACTGGCTAGTGACATTGAGGATTTTAATCATTGTAGTTCGGATATTACTGTTATAGCAAAAAAGGTGTAAGGAGATGGGTACAAGACTGAAACAAGAATTGGAAATGGTGCTGCAGTAAAGGAAGTGGAAACAAAAGGCTGGTGTTTGGGCTCTTGCTCAAGCCAGCAGTGTCCCAATGTAAGTTAGATTTGGCCTGGATGCTTAATCCCCAAAGTGGCTTTGTAGATTGGGAAGGCAAAGGGAAGGAACCAGTCAGGGTTTAGATGCTCCTTTGGTGGAAAGTCTGGGTTTGACCATAGCTAAACTCTTACATGAAGATGGAGGACCTGCATGATCCACGGAAATGACCAAGTGCCCTGGTATCACACATGAGTGAAGCAGCAACTGTAGAAAACTTATAAAACATACACTCAGTAAATACTTGGTAATTGAGCAGGTAGAGTGTCCCAAGCTTATGGATTCATTGAATTCCTACAGCCTTATATCTGGTTTTGCAATTCCACTCATATTAGACACCAACCAGAAGACTAAAAAAAGTATAAAATTAAAATTATAAAATTAAGAATTTATATTCAACCATATGTTTTACATTTGTGTTCACAAATTTGATATAAGAAGTGAAGAGAGCCACTTTTAGGATTTGAAAATGGAATCATGGAAAGAATGACCTGCAACCTCCCCATAGTCTTAGAGTTCATGATTTATGGGTGATGACATCCAAGACTAGATGGGTTTTGGCAAAGGCAAGAATCAAAACCATATTCAATTCATCAATCACTGACCTTCTACAAATTTCACCACTGTTCAAAAGAATAAGTTTAATTCTATTTCTCTGTATCTTAAAAGCCAAGGTTCATAATGAAATTGGGCATGTATTTATGATTATTTTGGAACAAAATCGATCTAGTTTATAGTTCTACTTTGTAAACATCAATACTCAATTACATATTTGATGTGGCTTTATGTATGCATGTGTATTATATTTAGTGTATATATTCATATATTTTTTATTATTTTGTCATATATATTGTTATTTCTATGAATAAATTTCATTTAAAATAGACTTCAATAACTAAATATAAAACCTTTGAAGATAATGGTATTATTAATAAAACATCATAAATGTACTAGTATATCTTCTTGAAATTTTTACATCACAGAAATATCACTTAATTTAAACATTTCCTAACGAAATATGTAAAAGCACATTTGGATTATTATAAGATAGGTTTCATTTTACTGTGAGAAGCTTTTTAAATTTTAAAATCTATGAGTAAATAAATTATTCTTCCCTTTAGGCATTAAATAATATTTGCTTTCCAAAGGAATTGAACAGCCATGGGTTGAAGGCCAGAACCCATCTGTTAAAATACATTTTACCAGTCACTTCAAGAGTTAGAACAAGTAGGATAAGGTGGGTCAGATATTCTGGATAATGTGTTTTCAATTACCCTACATACACAGAGACTCTGTTCCAGAGAGCATGTGCTTGCAAGTTTCTGCAGGCGTTTGTTTGGTCAATTACATTGCTTGACAAAGGAGTCCAGTTAGAAAATGTGTGGGATTTACACACGCTAGCTGAAAAACAGGATTATGTGTGGAAAGCTTTGGAGATAGTTGGCCAAAAGCTACCTGGCTAGATATGAAAGGGAAGCCAGAAATAGATTAATTGTCTTAGATTAGGGAGGGAGAGAAGATGATGGGAGAACTGACAAGGTTCATGTTGTTGAACATAACTGGAATTAGGCAGAGGAACAAAAACAAATTGTGGTTAGAAGGGAATCCAAAGAAAGGGAGTTGTGTCAGTTCTAAAGAGTGATGCTTTCGGGGGGGCCTCCAGTTGAGGGACATTGAAAACAGGGGGGATGTCATTTCAAAGCCCTGAGTCTGTAAAGTCATCTAAAACTGGCTTTATCTCTCACTTGCCCACTACTGTAACTTTGGACAAGATAGGATAGGACAGTCCTTTACATAACCATACTTAGTTTTCTCTTCATTGACTTAGTTCCAACAGAATTCCTTCTTGGCAAAGGGAAATATTCTGGCCAAACCTCATAAGCAGATTTATGAACTGTATGAGTGATTATGAGTACAAGTAAATATTTAGGAGATGTATGAGCAAATATTTAGAAAAACTCTTTTGAGCGGCCAGTTACAAAAAAATATTGTGGTGATAATTACAACAGAAGGAAGTATGCCTTTATCTCTGTCATTTAATTACTTTTTGTAACTCTTCCAGGTCAGATAACCTTAGTGACTAATAATAAGAAATCTAACTTGAAATTCGTTGGGAGCCATGTAGATGGAAATGGTTCTGCAAATAAATTATACTTTCTAGCAGGTTCTAGCTCACTGGTTTTGAGATTCCTCTAAAATATTTGGCTTGGTCCCAAATGGCACAATTATTTAGAAACAATTTGAGAGTTTTCTCTTGATATTGTTTTGAAAGATGAGCAGTTTTGATGCCATCTTCGCAAAGAGATTTCAGTATAAGCAAGTTGAGTCTGTGGCTGGTATCACTGAACATAAGGTGGAGAAATTAGATGTGCTTCTTTTATAGGAGGATCCTTGGAAAACAGTGTAGCATCAGAAAAGGTTCATAACTTTAAGACTTAGAAAGATCCCATGCCTTCCTATGTGACATTTGTTGTACCTCTTAAATCATATCATTATCTATAAAATTTGGACAGTAATGCCCAGTAATTTGCCTGCATCCTCCACCTTTTTCTTATCTTTGCTCCCCTAAAGGGCAGTAATATGTGCCTAGCACACTGAAAAAATCTAGGCAGCTGGAGGAAACCAGGTTGGGGTACCAGCTGTGTTAATTGGTCCAACTTTCTTTAAGGGATCCTAACCTCGGCATACTTTTCCTAGTTATGCAGATATGAAAATGAAATCAATAATATATTCATAGCAACACTAGGGATGTACTGGACAAACCAGATATGCTCAGCTTGACTGTAACCCATCCATCACAAGTAGCATACTTTAGCAGAAGTTCTAGATTTAACCAATGCCTGATGTAATAAGCACACAAAAGTGGTAGGTACTGTTGCTAATTCATTGAATGTCAAGTATGGAGAACCACTTTCACTCTAGGTAAAGTTTCCTCCAAGTGAGGTGTTGCTAATTCAGCATTGAAGCCATTGTGTATTTTAGCATCCCAACTATCAGATCAAGGGAGAACATATACTTCAACAGCAATAATTCCAGGAATCCTCAGTCATTATTTCTAGCATCATGCGCTCATCTTGCTTGATTTTCATCTTTGCCTCTTTCTTAAGCTGCGGAAAACTATGCTTCAGGGAAGCCAGTGGTTGAGCATCCATCTTTCTGAGGCTTTGTTTTCACCCCACTCCTCATACAACTCTCTGCTATTCACTTTCACTCTACCTTTCTAGGTCTCGCTTTGAACACCACCCTGGCATTCCCAGTTCTTGCTTGAATGTACATGTCCAAATTTACAAACCATCCTTAAATGCTCCATGCCCCAGCGGAGCTCTTCATATTTAGGGCTTCATCATGCCAATCAACCTTCCCTAACACAGGGATCTAACTTTATGTAGCATAACTAAATCACTCAATTGCTTATCTGGAAATAAGCAAGGTTCCTCTTTCTTCTGTATATTTCAAACTCAATCTCAACTCACTGACTCTTCCTCCAGAACAGCTTTGAAGCAGTCATTCTTTGTATATCACTACTCCCTGGATTCTCTCTACCATCCTCTCTTACTGAAAATAATCCCATTTCTTAGTCTGTACTGCCAGGTCCAGCATCTTTCATGCTGACTGTGATATAATATTGCTCTAACATACAGATACAGTACAGCACATCAGTTCTGTACTCAAAATACAAAATCTTCCAATGATATCTGCTAAAATATAAAATATTTTTCCCAAATGATTATAGCATCTAGAAAATGGACTGTCACATTGTGTAGGCCCAATAAGCATCTGTACAATAAACACTGGCCTTGGGAAATGTCATGCTCTTTACACTCCATGGCTCTGTTTGGATCTTTGTCTTGGGATTTCCTTCTGCCCCAAGACCCTCCATCAAATGTATCACCTGTAAAACTCTTGCTCTCTTTCAATTCATGTGCAACAGCACTTGGTAAATTCTATGGAGCTGCTGTAGGGAATGAAACTATTTGGTCATTAAACAGTCTAATTTCTGGGGACACCAGGAAAGTCCATTTGTTTAGTCACCATTGCATGAAGCTAGGGAAGGGTGGCTGAGTTTTAGCCACTGCCCACAATCCCTGACTAAAACTCACTCGGCTGGCTCCTGGTTCATCACTTAGGAAAGAGTTTCTCAGGAATATCACCAAGCCACAATTACACTTCACTTCAGCAAAAACTTTGAGCTATACCACCGAGACATCGCATTTTATTTTGATTTTAATATAGCCCAGCTCCCACAACCAATATATCCCAGAGAAAGACACAGGATTTCGCTATGTTCACATGGGATGTAGCTATAGCCACCATTAAATCAATAACTATCTCATTCCATTGTTTCCTTTCATTTCCACCCTTTCAGAGCAATCTCTCTGGACTCCCCAGGGCTGATACTTCACTACATGTTTACTGACTGGATAGATGTGAGAAAAATGTTCGGAAATGATTAAGATTGACATGTTTGGATTGAGTGGGACAAAGAAACTTTCTAAAACCTTTAACCATGGAACGATGTGAAAGGACTACTGTGAGAGGTGATGAAAGATTTATCCCTAGGGACCTTTGTTGGTCGGGAATTTAAAGACTAATTGTCCAAACTACTTAACTCATTAGTGTAGTAATTAAGTCTGGAGAAGTCCAAAGACTTGCCCACAGCATGTTAGCCCTGGAACTCTGAGTGAAATTGAATCTTCTATCTCCTGTACCAGTATTTTATTGTATCAAAATTTAAAGAGGAAAGAATAGCAAGAACACCAGATATGTACTAGGTCTCAATTCAAATCCTGCCAATTTACTTGTCATGTGCCTTTATGTTCATTACTTAACCTGGCTCATGGAATCAGGGATATTTCTCATTTATAAAAATAGGATATAATACTTTTATAGAATTTCATGAAATGTAATGAGATTATTTATGCCAAAAAACATCTGGGCACAAGGTTACACTGATTATTGTTACATCTACTACAATTTTAGTAAGTAAAAAGAAATATTTTTTCATCAATGTTTCCTATTTACTTTTTACTGCATGGCACGAGGTAAGATTCTGCTTCATTACAGATCATTAAATTTTAGGAGCTAAATTGTAAATAAGAATCCTATGGGAAAATGCAGTCCAAGACCAAACAAGAGAACTTTCAGTGAATCATGTAGTACCATAATCTTTTCAAACTGGAAACTTTCTGTGAAGTCATATTTTATCAACATGACTCCAGTTAATTGCAAACAGAGCAAATGAGAGATGGCAAAGGAGTTAATCTGGCAAGACTGAAAGGCTGGAAAGTCCCAGAACTCTGCTTTCCCTCCCTAAACTCTGATTTTTGACTCACGATTCTCATGAAAATGAGTAATTTAATAAATATGATGCTATAAGGCTAGAGAAGACCCACTTGACAGAATCATCATCAAAATGATAATTATTTTTGCCACTGGAATTCAACTTGTGTTTAATTTGGGTTTCATGGGACATGTGAGGTTCACATGTTTTCAGAGAGATTGCCAGAGAGAACGACCACGGTACCATCGCTCTGGGAATCTGGGCCCCTCGGGCTGCTCTGAGCCCTGGGAAGCATCTCCTGGGATCCATTAAGGCAAACGTGCATGACGAGCAAGATTGTGACACGCCAAGTAGCAAACTCCACCATTGTCGTCTTGAGATGGTCAGTTAGAACTGCTGAGCCCCTGTAAAGTAGGGGCAGTGATGTTGCACCTTCACCGAATTGTGATGCTTAAGTGAGACCACACGGTGTACACAATCGAGCATCGCACATGGCGCACGACGGGCGCTCCGGACTTACTCCTCCTTCCTCCCTGTCTTTCTCTCTCCTTTTCTTCCCCTTCTTTCCTCTCTTTCCCTTACTCCTTCCTTCCTACTTTCTTTCCTCCTTCTCTTCTTTGCTTCTTCCCTTCCCTTTTTCCTTCCCTCCTCCTTTCCTTCCTTCCTTCCTTCCTTCCTTCCTTCCTTCTTCCTTCCTTCCTTCCTTTCTCTTTCTTTCTTTCTTTGTTTCTCTTCCTCCTTTCCTTCCTTTTGTCTTTCCTTCCTCCCTCCCTCCCTCTGCTTATCTCTCTCACTTCCTCCCTCTTTCCTTCAATTAGTAAATACACTGGGAACTAATTAAATCCTTTTATTTACATTTTACTCTATAGCAGTGAATAAGATTGAGCCTCATTATAGATCAAAAAGGTTCTAGATGAATTGAATATATGAATTCAGCAAATTCATTGAGTACTCACTTGGAATTTTTGAGCACAACCATATGCTATTCTAATTTTTCCATTCGGCAGGAATTGCCTCTCATACTCTGATACACTCACCTGTAAAATTCACCTTTGAGATTGATTTTCATAAAATCCAACAAGCACAGACAGATAAGAGAGAGAAGAAAGGACAGCTGACCAGACCTTCAGTCACTTCCCCTCAGAGATGAATTTTGCAGGAAGATAAAATGATCCAATAAGTGACAGATTCATCAGGCATAGCATAAATGGAGCCCGACTTTTATTACCTGCTCTATTCCTTCAGGAGCCTCTGTAAATTACCTTTGATCTGCTCATCTATAAATTAAGGATTATACTCCCTTTGGGAAGACAATGTCTTGGTCTGAATAATTATAAATCCATTTTACAACATATCAAAAATGTAGAAATGGAAGTTTAGCTCTTTTTAAAATAGAGTTTATTTTTTAAAGACATTTAAGCTTGCAGAAAAGTTGAGTGGCACATATTGAGACTGCCCATGGACCCTCTGCTCCCTGACAGGCAGAGCCTCCCTCACGGCTAGTACCCCTCCACCGCACTAGCACATTTACTGTAATGGATGACCCCAGTGAAAGTCCCACCATTATCACCCGATGTTCAGTTCATATTCGGGCTCACACTGGCTGTTGCACATTCTGTCAGTTGGGTTAATGTACAATGACATCTATTCACCATTACGGTATTATACCGAGTAGTTTCACTGACCTAAACATGCTCTGTTCTCTGCTTGTTTCCCTAGGCCCTGACAACTACTGACCTTTTCGCTGCCTCTATAGCTTTGCCTATTCTAGAATGTCATACAGTTGGGGTCACTCACCATCCAGCCCTTTCACATTCCTTTCTTTCAATGATAGGCATTTAAGGTGCCCTGAGGTCTTTTTATGCATTGACACATTATCCCTTTTTAGCACTGAATACTAATACCCCAATGTCTGATGTCCTACCATTTACTTATTCATCTAACTGCTGAAGACATCTTGACTGATTCTAAGTTTTGTCAATTGTGAGCAAAGTTGATACAAATATGTGTGCAGGTATTCATGTGGACATATATTTTCAGTTCCTTTAGATGATACCAAGAAGCATAATTGTCAGATTGCATGGCAAGAGTATGTTTAGATTGGTAATAAATGCCAAACTCTTTCCAAAGCAACTCTTGTCCAGTGTGACTTTGCACTTCCACAAGTGATGAAAACCAATTCTTGCTGTCCCCTGTCCTCACCCACATGTAATGCTGTTAGTGTTGTGGATGTTGTTCATACTGTTATTTTGTTGTGGTAACTCATTCTAATTTGCTTTCCCATGATGACATAAGATGTGGCACATGTCTTCACCTACTTATCTGCCATCTATACATCTTCTCTGGTGAGGTGTTGTTAAGATCTTTGGCTCATGTTTTAATTGGGCTGTTCATTTCCTTACTACTGAAAAGAGTTCTTTGTACCACTTGGGCAACAATCTTTATCAGAAATGTCTTGTCTGTGACTTACCTTTGATTCTCTTGACAGTGTCTTTTGTGGAGCAGTTTTTAATTTTAGTTAAGTCTAGCTTATCCATTTTTCTTTCATAGATTGTGGTTTTGGTGTTGCGACAAAAAAGTCTTCACTAGATCCAAAGATTTTCTCCTCTTCTATTTTGAACTTTTACAGTTTATATTTGAAGTTAACTCTGTAACCATTTTGAGTTAATTTCCATGAAGATTGCAAGATCTGTATCAAGACTGATTGACTGACTGATTGGTCTAGCATGCGGACATCCAGTTGTGCTAGGACCATTTGTTGAGAAGACTATCTCAGCTGTGCTGCATTTCCTTCTACTTTTTTTCAGAGATCAGCTCGCTATTGTGATCACTCTTAGGAAACACCTGGCCGATTGGCAATGCACCCTTTTTGGGTGGGTTTGTGAGGGTGTTTCCAAAGATGATTGACATGTAGGGCAGCAAACTGAGGGGAATGATCCATTCAGATGGTGGGTGAGACCACCATTGGCTTGTAGCCTGGAGGAAATACAGAGGAACAAAGAAGTAATCTGATGCTCATTTTTAAAAAGTTCCTCTTTTCATAATTGGGTGTGTCTTTCACTACTGTCATCCCCTGTGGGTATCAGACACTAATTTCTTCAGCTTTCAAGTCAGACTTGTACGGGGGTATTTCCAGGGAGGTTCCGGGCCTTCTGTCTGATGCTACATCTTTCTCCTCTCTTGTTTTGCAGCATCCAGCCTCGGTCTGAGCAGATCCTCTGGTTCTCTATGTGCAGATAACCATTGCAGATGCTTCCATCTCTGGTCCTATAAGCTTACTTTACAGATCTCCCTGCACAATTATGGTATATTTCCTATCAATTTTGTTCCCTAATAAGTTACATCTATGTGAGTCTATTTCCAGGTTTTAGTTTGATCAGTTTCTTTATCTATTCTTTTACCAATACCAGCCACATTATGATGATTAGTCTGCTTTATAGTAATTCTTGAAATCAGGCAATGTCCTCTAACTCTGTTCTTCTTCAGTATTGTGTTGGCTAATCTGGTTTTTTTGGTTCTCCATATAAATTTTAGATTTGTAGATGTCAGTGAAATAACTTGCTGGGATTTTGATTAAGATTGTATAAATCTATAGATCAAATTAGAAAGAACTGATTTGATAATATTCAGACTTCCCATTTATGATTATGAAATATCTGTCCATTTATTTTATTCTATTCTAGTTTCTTTCATCAAAATGTTATAGTTTTATTCATATAAAGTTGCACAATTTTTGCACTTATATGTATTTCATTCTTTTGAGTGCAACAGTGATACTGTATTTTTAATTTCAAATTTCACTTTTCATTGATAGTATACAAAAGCAATTGACTTTTGTACATTTATTTGTAATAATTGTTTATTAATTCCTGCAATATTTTGTTGACTCAGATTTTCCACATTGATAATCATTCATCTATGAACAAAGAGAGTTTTATTTCTATCAGTATATATTTTATCTTTCATTTCCTTTTCTTGTCTTATTTCTTTAGATGGGACTTTCTTTTAGTATAATACTGAAAAGGCATAGTGAGAGACTACATTCTTATCTTGTTTCTGTGGAAAAGAAATTATTCTAATTATATTATCTAATTATATTCTAATTATATTCTAATTATTCCAACTATAGTCTTCAGTTGTGTGGTGGTTAAATGTGTGTGGAGATATTTTACAGTTTATTCCTCAGTCATTTAATGAACCTGAGGCTCTGGAATAAGGACTTCACTTGCATTTCTAGATCCCCACTCCCACCCTTGCTTCTTGGGTAATGTGTGACAGGACAACAGCCTGGGCTGGACTTGAATATTTCTCTTCCCCTAAATGGGTGAGGCTCTGATGATCCTCCAGTAGATGAGACTTGTTGAGTATTTTCTCCTGATGGCAGAACTTATTAAGAAAGACAAGATGCTCCAATATTTTTCAAAATAGTTACTTCCCCTTTCCCTGCTGGAAGCATAAAGGGATTTTTCTACAGTAGCCACAGGGAAGGGAACCTCACCAAAGTGTGAGGACCTTCCCATGACTAGGTCCTACTGGAGCTTTTGTCCTTCAGAGTTCACACAGAGAATCCATCCATATGCAGATTTCTTACTGCATTACTTCTCATGGGAGGTTTTGCTCTTGTAAGTCTTGGTTCTCCATGTTCGCACATCAGTCTCTCCAGTTTCAGGACAGTGGTTTGCCCTGTAATCTCACAGCTCTTCGGTATCTGTAAGTAGTTGTTTTATCAGATTGTTCAACTTTTAACTTGTTAGGCCAGGGTAGTCACTCCAAAGCTCACTCCATACTAGACTAGAAACTGGCAAAGCTCAGCACTGAATACTGCCTCTATCAAAGTTAGTAATAGCAATTAATCCTAGAAATACGTTGTGTACCAGAAAATGATCCAATCCTCATATCTACCTTATAATATAGGTATATAATTATTCCCTCTTAGGAAACCAAGTTTTTACAAATGAGGAAATTCAGACTCCAAAACATATGTTAATATAATGACAAGGAATGCATTGTTTATTACAAGGCATTAACAATAGAACATTTCAGGATATGCAAAGTAAACATATGGTCTGGATTTCTTTCCAGAAACATGTCCAAGGATGCATTTCTAGGGATGGGTGAAGTCAGTATGTAAATTCTGGGAATGTGGTTCCAGGGACCTTGAGTTCAGCCATAAAACTGTGCTGTTGAGTTTGTACACTTGGTTAAGCAACTCTTAATCATAAGACAATACTTCCC
The DNA here is from genome assembly GCA_004027595.1 of Dinomys branickii. Classification (NCBI taxonomy): domain Eukaryota; kingdom Metazoa; phylum Chordata; class Mammalia; order Rodentia; family Dinomyidae; genus Dinomys; species Dinomys branickii. The sequence goes on from PVLD010009636.1 coordinate 26,454, forward strand.
TTGAAAAATGGCACATTCATTTGCAGAATGTTTGTTGTTTATTTCCAGTAAAGAGTTATTTGGCTTTTTTTAGAGTAAAACTTTCCAATTATTTCACAATATGTAGGCTTCATGAAAAGTAAGCATTTCTCTGTCATTTTATAGTTACATTTTTTTCCTTTGCAGAGTTTATTTTTAAACTATATGAATCCCACAGAAGACGCGTCTACTCCGAAAGACATGAGAACCCCAGGATGTGTGTAAAGAAATACACTGAGGTTTGGAAAGAAATCCAGACCATGTGTTTACTTTGCATATCCTGAAATGTTCTATTGTTAATGCCTTGTAACAAACAACGCATTCCTTGTCATTATATTAGCTCCTCTGTGCAATTTTCAACTTCATATTGTACCTAAGACGAGATAAATATGCAAAAAGGTTTTTACCCGCAGAGATGAACATTCACACAAGTTTGGAGACCACTGTTTTATACACCTCTGAACTTTGATAGCCACCTTTAATGCTTCCTTGCAATGAGTCAATTTATACTTTTTCCTAGAATAATGCTATGGTGTGAGAATATGCTCCCAAAAGTTGATGTGCTGGGGCCTTAATTCCACAAAGCAGCCTTCAGAAAGTGAAGCCTGGTGACAGATGTTAGAGTCCTGAGGGCAGGGCTCTCCTGAGTGGATGAGTGCCTTTCTCTGTGAGTGAGTTCTACCTCCTTCAGGATTGATTTAACTACAGAGAGAGAGAGAGAGAGAGAGAGAGAGAGAGAGAGAGAGCGCTTTTGTAAAGCAAAGCTACCCTTCATACTTTTTCTCTTCTACACATACCCATTTCCCTTCTACTTTCCACCATGAGTTGAAGCAGCACTAGCATCTCATCTGACCTGGCTACCAAATTTATACTTCCCAGTATCCAGAACTGTGAGCTAAATATCCCTCTTGTAATAGTTAAGCTGGATTGTCAACCTTATTGAGAGCTGCCCAGGGGACCAGTAAAACACACTTGAGAGTATGTCTATGTGGGTCATGGGGAGTGACCTTGCTTAACATATTTGAACCCTGGACCCTTCTTCTGAGGAACCATTTCCTGCTCTGCTTTGCTGTGACTGTGAACCGCGTGGCTTATCTCTGCCAGGCTTTTCTGCCATGATGTCCTGCTTTACAGCCAGCTGACCATGGACTGAGCTCATTGAAACTGTGAGCCAAATAGTCCCCTCCTCTTTTCAACTGTGGCTGTAAGCTATTATTTCCAGCAGTGTGAAAGCTGATCGTTATACCTCCTTTCTTTATAAATAAACCTGTCTCTGGTATTCTGCTGTATCAAGAGAAAATGGACTGAGACAAATAGAATATGACACACAATATGTTGTCAAAATATATATTAGAAGGAAAGAGACAAAGAAAAGAGCAAGTGCTGGGTAAAAGCAATGGCTTTCGTTCCTATCTCAGGTTCATGGCTGAGGCACCTATCACAAAAGAGAACTGCGAGGAAGCATACGCATTTATTTAATATGAGTTCTATATGACATGGGAGATCAGAAACAAAGACTCCAAGAAACAGTTAAACTCATGAATTTTTATGCTTAGTTCTGATGAAAAGTAGTCATGAGGAAATATTTTTGGAGGGGAAAAGGTATGATATAGTGTTAGTAAACCATGGCAACTTAGCAAGGATGGTTTGTTCAGATTCTTCTTTATGTCTCTGTGTCTTCTGAGCTAAGGATGCTCCTTAGTTCCAGATCTAGGAAGAATGCTTCCAGAACGAGTGCAAGTGGATGGAAGAGGGTCAGAAAAACCTTTCTGCTTCTGCTGTCTTCTTAAATGTCAAGTTTCTATATTTTACACCATCAGAAAGTATACCTCAAGACCCATCTGGAGGAAGGGGGTGGGGGAAGGGAAGAATGAAAAGGGGAAAAATGGGTAAGAAAGGAAAAGTAATATGGAGGAGAGAATTGAGGTAGGAAGATAACAAGAGATAAAGGTAGACAAGCAGGAAGAAAGAAACAGTGGAGAGAGAGAGAAGAAGAAGAAAGAAAGAGAAAGAAAGAAAGAAAGAAAGAAAGAAAGAAAGAAAGAAAGAAAGAAAGAAAGAAAGAAAGGAGGAAGGAAAGAAAAGCTGACATGTTTCTATGTAGTGTTTTATCCTCAGGAATTTTTAAGGGTGTGCAGACTCCATACAAAGGGCCTTGAGTTTTCCCCATAGCAAAGAAATATTTTCAATAAGAAGCATAGACTCTTCTCGACTCTAGCAAACTGGGATTTTTTTTGAACTGAACAAATTTGGGGTTTTGTGCAAGGTGATGGAGCTACCACATGGCAGACTCTCAATAAATGTCTCCTTGGTAAAGAAAAACCTATCTCATATTATGCTATGTCATGGTTACTGCTCTACAAAGTTTTGAAAGTTATGAAATAGGTCTGTTACAAAGTCCATTTTAGAGATGAGCAGGTAGACAGAGAGTTAAGTACCTCGCTCAAGATCACACAGGAAGTGGCAGAGGGTCAATCCCACACATGCTACTCTGGACCCCTTACTGCCAGAAGTCATCCTATTATTGTATACGAGGTCTCCCATTGCCTCCCTCTTCCGCAGTTTGTAACCTCCTTCTCTCTTTTAATGCTATGTGTGGCTGTCATTTGCACAGAGTGAGCTGGAATTGAAAAAGTGGAATGGAGTGGGCTTTGGTCAAACAGTGGCAGAATTCTCAGAGCATGATGGAAAGATTATTAAAACAATAACAAGAGTGTCCTGAGGCCCATCATCATACAAACTCACACTTTGTCTCGGTCTCTTATTTCAGTTATCAGAGTACTTGGATGTGCACTATGTTTATTTTTTCAGTTTTTAGTTTTTATTAGTACTTATTTGACGTAGCCAATGTTTACCTTCCTTGGGGAAATTAGTCCATGTACGCGACACAGCTCAGTTCTTTCTTCATCTTCTCTCCTTCCCTGCCTCCGTATCTTGATCTCCTTCTCATTTGAAAAAGAGTTATCTCCCCGTGTCCAGTTTTCTACCTTTTGTTTTGTTTTGCTCTTTATTTATATATGCTTTGGGTTGTTCATGTAAGAGAGACCATGCGATATTTAAACTGTGTGATTTACTTCACTTAACATGATGGTCTCAAGAGGTATCCACTTTCCTACAAATTTATGCTTCTCTATAGCAGTAGTGTGTTTGTATTTAACATGAGACACTTTTAGAATCTTCTTGAACAATATTTTCTCAATTTTTAAAATAAAGAACAAATCTTTCATGTAAGAGGTTTATGTACAATCACTGAGCTCAGGCATGAATCTGAACCATCCGATACCTGCTCCTTTGCCCTTTACATTTGTCCAACTCGTACCTGCTAGCAATGGGAAATTTAGGCAGATAAATTTCCCAAAATATATAATAACAGTCCCTTGCATTGATAGAGAGCCAGATTGGCAAGTGGGTATCCACACCCAATGCTATTTACTCAGGCTTAAAGTACTGTGCTGAGAGCGGTTCTGAAGACAAAAGTCTACCTGGTCGAAATGAAACAGTGATGAACTATGCCCATCCTCTGTGAACAGGTGCAGAGGTTGAGAAAATGGATTTAGGGCATTCACTCACCCTCTCACTGCAATTTCTGTTCTGGAAACTGCTGGCTTATGTAATGCATTTGCCAGGTAGACTTACCACTTTGGAGCATCTGCATCAATATTCATATCACTACAATTTTATCAAAATAATTGTACAATAGCTAGCAGAATTATTCTTATTCTTGAAGAAAAAGATATCATATATGTCTGTGTTCCTTCAGCAGGACACCACTCCCGGTCTATAGAATGACTCAACAAATAAAGGATTCAGTTTCTGAGCAATATGTAGCTAAAAATAACATCATGCAATGAGTATGATTAGCTGCCTGGGAAGGCTAAGGATTCTGGGAAAGCTATATTAACAGAAGAATGGAACCCGGGGTTGTAGAGCTTCTCTGTTCTGCGTCTCATTCCTCGTGTGCAAATGGCGCACCTCTTTGCCGTAGAGACTTTTCAAAGCCATTAGTATTCTAGGAAAGGACAAAGATTTCTAAAGTTGCTCATGATCACTGACCTTCTGTGCTTTGTTTGGAGTTAAACTCTGCAAGCACTTCCTGCAAACTTCATCAGTTCCCTACAGACATGAAAAGAAATTGTTTCTACTGAGCCATCTTACTAGGAGACCTTGAATAAAAGTGTCCTGAAGAAGAAATTATTCTTCACCCCTGGGGTCACTTGGTAGCTAAAACAGGCTTCTCCTTTTTCTTTTAATCTGTTCTACTTCGCTGCCTCCTTTTTTGTGAGTTCTTAAAGGTATTGCCTTATTTACTTTGATGGTTCCTCAACTAATTGAATACAGCAGTGAGTTCTTCCTTCCTTGACTCTTTCGGATGCTTTCAGCACCCCAAGGGGAAGGGTCCCTATCAGACAGCTTGGCTTTGAGATACTCACTTATTGAAACTACTTTAAAAGTTATTGCTTCTTATGGGGCTGTTTAAAATTTGCACATTGGGTGAACATATACAAAATAGGATGATACTAGCCTTTGGTTGTTGTAACAAAGGCTTTTCTAGTTCTTGGATACAAAACCACTTTTGAGAAAAAAGAATGACTATGTCTCATGGTTTTTTCTCTCAGTTTATATGTACTGCAACTGAAGAGTCCCTTTCTTATATCTAAGGAATTACCTGTGCATGCAGATAAGTAACATGAACTATAAAGTTCAAATGATGTAGAAACATAGCTGAAGAGAAAGAATTTTCTAGAGCCAAATTCTTCCTTTTGACATGATTGGTTTCAGACCACATAGATAGCAATTATTTTCTGATTTTCAAACCTGTGTGTCCATTTGTACACACACACATTACACACACAGGCACACCCATGCACACATACACACATAGAAATAAGTAAACTGTCTTCTAGGCAGCCTCCTCCCTCCATCCCAGGATCAAATCTGTTTGATGAAGTACCCGTGAAACCGTTTTGCCAAGATGAACATTGTGTTTGAAGAGCCGTAAACTTCTCAGAGAGAAGATCCCCCCTCTGTTTCCTCCCTCACACTTATCCATACACAATACGTCCCAAAGCTCAGGATTTTCCCACCTTCTATATTTAGTACGTTGTGTAATGAATCATAGTGTCCACCTGTAAGTGTCACAAACAGACGATATAAATATGTTTGCATAATGTGACTCAAAACACATCTCCAGTTTTAGCTGGAGTTCAAACAATATTCACAGTTCCAAGAAACCTGTGGCTTGCAACTTCTGGGTCAGTGGGTGGAGAATACCGGAAAATGGAGAGTCAGGTGCCCTGTTGCCTGTCAGTGCGAGTCAACCTGCAGGAGCCACAGAGAGGGCGAGGAGGGGGAGGAGGGACCAGAAAATCTGTCATCCCAGTGCTCTCGAAGCCAATCATTTCAGAGCTGCCCCCCGCATTTGTTGTTGGAGCCTCTGAAGTGGGTGTTTTCACACATGCTCTTCCCTCTTCCTGGAATGGCCTTCCCTTCTTTCCACCACTCTCCAGCTTTCCCTGATTGTCTGTTCTCATCCACTAAGGCTGAAAGTCCTCTCTGATAGGGGAGAGATCTTCTCGGCCCCTGGAGCAGGTGAGAGTCCCCTGTGCTATGTGCCCCCTGGTTACATGTCCGATGCCTGCTCTAACCAGTTTCTAGCATACCGTGCACCTCTCTCACCAGAGTGTGACACCAGGGCAGGCATTGCCTCATCTCGTTAGCATGGCATTTGAGGATTAATGAGCAGTGTTCATGGAAGGTCTAGCTCAATAAGCAAACCATTTGTAAAGCTAAACAGCCCAGCCCAAGTTTCAGAATGAGATCCTCCAGCTTCCAACTGAGTGATGAAGATGGACTGAGGAGGGGAAAAAGAAAGAAACAGAATCATCACCAATTCTGGGAAGGTTCGCTCACCCCTCAGTCATCCAGTGTCTCCTTTTAAAAGTGCTGTCTGACTTTCCCAGAGCAAGCAGCACCCTTCCCTAAGTGTGATCACACAGGGCTCATGCCTAGCCTGGTTTCATTCTATCTTCTCCTTCCAAACTGTCCTGCTAGTTCACCAACTGCTGAAGGTCAAGACCTGAGGCCCTGGTTCTTGTCTCATTCTGCTTTGCCCAGGACCTGGCATGTTACTCAGCACAGGGGAAGCACTCACATTCACAAAAATGACTGATATGGCAGTGAGAAAATAGAACACCTATTCATTAAACGAACACTCAATAAATATTTATTGAAAACCCAACTGTTTATTAGGTTCAGTTTTAGGTGCTTAGAATACATCAATAAAATATTCCTGCATTCAGATAAACATGTTGGAAGTGTTAACTTTTCCAAAAACTAGAGAAATGGTATTCAGGCTTGTTTTGTAACTGTGGTTACCTAAGAAATGTACACAGATACCTTGTATAAGTCGCTGAATACTGGCAGTTGAATCTTGCCTTTATGATTAAGAGTCAAGCTTAATTATATCTCTCCAGGTATGGAGGAATCTGGTGCCCTGAAGATGTGTATTCAATACAGAAAACATGAGTAGTAACTTGGTAAGCAAATAATCTCTATATTTACCTAGTGTTACCATGGGCACGAGCATCAGCTCCACGGTTCTGCTTACCTTTTCACTATAAGCACCTTTGAATGCCTTGAAGGCTAAAGGCTGGGCAACTTTGAATCACTTCCTAAAACTTACTAAGTTAAATTTCATTTGCAAAAAAAGTACCTGGTCCTTTTTAAGAAATTAGCCCCATTTTTATTATATTTACCTTGACATAAAATAGATTCTATGCGTGTTTGTATTTAGCTACGATCATTAAAATACATATGAATTCCATGCTGCACAATCTCTATTTTTACTAATAATGCCACTTCTGCTGTGATGTGATTAAGCATCTAGGCTTGCTCATTATAAGCTATTATGACCTTGCGGGTGATATTTGGCATATAGCAATTAATATCAATTATTATCCATGGGCAGAATTGAACCAGTAAGCAAAATTCTAAGGAACAATCCTAAAATGTTAATTGGAAAATTGGTACACTTCAGAGGGAGGGAATTTTGTGCTTTTGAGTCCCCTGACTGTAGAAGCTCCTTCAGTTTAAATCCATGGTCTGGGGTCCATTTATATTATTTTACTTAGCTGGAAGACAGATGGTGACTTTTCTATTCTTTGTAGCCTGTAAAGAAAACATGTATCAAGTTATTTTCAGATTTATACTAATGTGGCTTAACATTTCTTAGAGATCTATGAAGCACTGCAGACTTCATAAATAGGTCCTCTCATTCACTGTGGAGCTTTTCTCCCTGCAGATGACCCACAGGAGCAATTACATGTATCACAGGGACTCCTGAGTGCACTTGGGCAGCAGGGAAAGAGTGTCCTCTACAATCAAAGTCATGGGAACATGTAGGAATTACTTCTTCTAGAGCTGGTAGAGGCTGAAGTACTTCCATGAAGGGCAGGTGGATGAGGCAGTGTTTCATTCCTGATGAGTACATATCCTGGGTCAAAGCCTTCAAGGTCCTATAAATTTATTGAGCAGCATCACTTTTTGCTCCTGTGAGGACCGACCCTCAGCAGCACTGTTAAGCAGAACCCTATTCATGTACGGTTCCCGTCTCTTCCCAGGTCTATGAGCCACATAATGAAGACACAGGCTTAGCTGTCATAGTAGAAATAAGGTTAGAATCAGATGCTAAAGCCAGTGTTGAGCCTGGCACTGTTGTTTATCAGCAGTAAAAGTTGGGCAACTCTAGCTAACCTTGGGACAGCATGGTGTGTGCAACCCAGACATCAGAACATGCTGTAGAGGTTTTCTGTGAGGATTACCTAGGTGAGCATATGTAAAGCCACGTGGCCACCTGGGTAGCAACTTCTACACTTGTTGGGTAATGTTATCATCACCCCTAAAGCTGGCTCTGCGACAGAAATTGGCAAGACCATTTCATTCTTGGTACCCTTCCTTCTAGCAATTGTCACACTCAAATACCAAGACTCCTCTATGCTGTCTCCCAGCAACATCCAAATATAAAATCTTGATATTTTGGAGAGAAAATAAAAGCTGTAACTGGCAGGACTGTGATAGAACTGTTGTGATTTTTTTTTTTTTCATACATGGAGTCAAACTCAGGATCTTGCACTTGCCAGGCAGGCACTTGTGCCTCTGAGCTATATCCCCAGCCCAAACTATTGTAATTAAATTAAATCTACTACATGAATTATGAAACAAGTCTGGACTGTGTTTGTGCTGTGACAGCTTAAACACAGACCAGCACATAGGGACAGCATGGAAAGGGGACTGAGCACCCCTTTCTGCGAGCCAGCTGTTCCCACAATCAAGTCTTCATCCTTTTCCGCTTATTTGGTTTCTTGATGGGTGAAACAGCAGAGGTAGAAAAAGACAGATGAAATGCTAGCATTTCGTATAATCTATTTAAATGCTAAGCAGAAGAAGTTTCTCAAAGAGAAGAAGCTATAAAGAAAACAAACCTTACTGGGTATAGTGGCACATGCCTATAATCCCAGCAATTGGGAGACTGAGGCAGAATGATTGCCATGAGTTGCAGGCCACACTGGTTTACATAGCAAAACCCTGTCTCAAAAGACAAAAAAAAAAAAAAAAAAGAGAGAACTAGTCATTAGTGCTCTGTAATGGTGACAGTGCTGGGAAAGGCCAGCCCACACCAGCTCTCTGCAAATTCCACTGATACTTTCTTCAAAGTGCATCTGGAAAGTCACCACTTTCTACCTGCGGCCCTTGCGCTTGTGTGAATAACTGCGTCTCCCCTGGGTTGCTGCAGCAGTCTCCTATCTAGTCTTTGTAGAGCAGTCTCTCCCCGGGGAGACATACAGTCGATTGTTCTCAATGTCTCAGAGACCAGAGAGCCCCTTTCAGAAAAGGTCAGCTGTGTTCCTCTGCTGAAAACCCTCAGCGGCTGCCCTCTCACTCGGAGTAAGCACCAGATGCATCTGGATGCCCACAGGCCCTTCGTAACCCACATCTCCTGCCTCTGACATTGCCACCTGTTCTTTTGCTGGCTCTCACCGGGCTCCTTTCTTCCCTTTACTCAGCAGGCTCCTCCAGCTTAGGGCACTTGCACTGCCCACTAGCTCTGCTGAGAGCGGGACGGTGGTCTGGGCTTTGTTCCTGGTGCATCCACCATCTGTACTTTCCTCTGCTTCCTAAAGCTTTTCCTGACCACCTTACCTCATATAAAAATTTCCCTCCTACTCTGCTGCCTAATCCGCTTACTTTGCTCTAGTTTTTCTGTCCAGTTTTTGTATAATAGTCTATATAATTTATTTATTTCACATATTATTTGTTGCTGATCTTCTGTTTAAATTCGAAGAAGGTGAGGATGTTGATTTGTTTCGCTGCGTATCCCATTTGCAGAAAGAAATGACAGATATTCCTGGCCCAGAAGTTTTAAGAGTGGCAATTTCTAGAGAAAACTTAAGAGAAAAACAGGGGGAGTGTCTCAGTTACTTTTCTCTCCTTGCTGAGACAAAATACCTGACACCCAAATTAAGGAAGGAAAGGTATACTTAGCTCACAGTTTGTGGAGGTTTCGGTCCATACTCGGCTGGCCCCAAGGTAGGGTGGCACACAGCAGAGGGCAACAGTTTATGGCTATGGAAGATACCAAAAGCAGCAAGCACAAAAGAGGGGAGCAGGCAGCAAGAGCAAGCCTCCCCACTATTACATTATATACAAACTACCTGTCCTTGGGGCAGGTGGAGCACTCACACCCGTGAATCAATCCTAAACTCTAGAAGACTTTCCCATGACTGCATGAGGCTTTGAGGGGACATGCAGACACAAACCGTAACAGAGAGGTTTTTAAATAGAAAGATAAATGAGGCAAGAGAATTTAATCATGGAATTGACAGAACTAAAACTTAGTTCACAGATCTTGCCTTCACCTTTGCTTTCTAAACCCTTTAGCACAATAACTGCTTCTCTTTGCTCTCCCTCTGTACTTCCTAAAAAAGCTGGAAAATATTTTTTTTAATTTTAGTTATGTTAAAAAAATAAAAAAATAAAAAAAATAAAAAAAATTTTAGTTATGTTGACAGAGTAGATTACCTTTAGTGAAACAGAACATGCTATTGTTTTTATTGGATCTTTTTATCTTGGTCATGAAATCTTTCAGCAGAAAGTAACCTTGCATTCCATATTTATTTTTCAATCAACTTAATTGATGTTAACACATTTTGTAAGAGCTGCAGTTATATACCATCATCTGAATCAGAGGGGTAGATTCCTAACAGGCTGAGGCAGGACTTTTGTTTCTGGTTTTGTTTCATGAGGGTATCTGACAGTCTTGTCCACCAGCTGCTTTTGTCCAGAGCTAGGGATTACCAACCAAAACTTCTTATGGAGTATAGTCCTTCTAGGTTGTTTCATTGGTTAAAACATGTTTGCACAGCAATGTGCAAGAACTACTAGCTGTAGACTATATGGTACAGCGTAGGTGTCCCCATTGCTTTGTCTCTGGTTTTTAATGTACCCTTACACGAGTGTTTTAACTTTGTGCTTCAATGTATCTGATTGGGTAGGGGCTGGCAATATGCTTTTGACAAAAGACAAAGTTGACCAGAATTTATTTCTCACCCATCCATAGGATTTGTTGGTGATCTTTGATTTTGCCTTTTATGAAGGAAAGTTTCAGGACTAGGATAGGTGGAATTTAAAATGTTTTAGAGCTTTGCCAGTGACTGGAGCAGATGAGACTTTAGTAATTTCCTCTTTAATGGTGAGGTTATGTCCAGAGCTTAAGCTATGTGTGTGTGTCTTCAGATGTGAATAACTTCATGGAGCTTTCTTTTTTTTTTTTTTTTTTTTGAGACAGGGTCTCGCTATGCAGTTCAGGCTGGCCTTGAGCTCACTTTGTAGCCCACGCTGGTTCTGAACTCACAAAAATCCTCCTCCCTCATTCTCCCAAGTGCTGCAATTACAGGAGTGTGACACCACACCTGGTTTCCATGGAGCTTTTTGAAATGATTGTCAGTTCTCAGACTGTTAAGGTCGAGCTTTGCAGTAGAACCACTCAGCCCTACCATGCACAGACACATGCATAGATGTAGGGCACATGTATGCATACATCCACAAGCACACACACATGCAGAAACACATTTGTGATAGTGTGCAGTCCGCTGTGTCAGAGGGCCCTTCACTGAATGAATGTTCAAATAGCACAAGACTTCTGCTCTTCTTTCTGGACCCTGGGTTGATGATGTCATGCTAAACACTGGAGCTATACATGAATTTTTTCTAGAAAGTTGGAGGCCTCTGACTTACAAAAATTGATTAATACAATTTTTTTTTGCATCCAAGTTTTTCAGAATAAAAATTATACTTGCTACCATGCTTCAAAAGAGAAACTGAACAAAGATAAAGGATTTATCAATTTGTGGCTTTCTCAAGACTTATTTAAGCTGCAAGAGGTCTAGGCACGATGATAGACATGGAATTTCTGCTACTCAGTTCTAATGAGCTAGGACTCACTATATCAATTATCATAAGTAAGAAAATACTACACTTTCTGTAAGTTATTCAAGCAGTTTCAGTAATTCTAGTGCACATATTTACACCTACATAGGACCATTTTTTAAGAGCTCCGTCTGCAGCTCCAACGTACAAAATCCATTCCTTCTGGAATGCTGCAGTTGGCTGAGAGGTCACACATTTGATCTTTGCTTTCCAAAGCTAAACAGAGAGAAAGTTATACTGAAGTGTCTGGCAATTCAATCCACCGAGTGGAAAATCTGAAATGTTCCAGTCTTCAACATTTGCTTTCCGGCTTAACCACAGAGATTATTTTTTAAAATTTTTGCTGCTGTTGCTTCTATTACATAATGCCTGGTACTACACTCCACTGAGAATGAATAAGCACAGGAACCCGGCATCTCACCATAGATTCCATGCCCTGTGGCTTTGTGGGGGAACACTTTCTGTGGTTAGTTCCCCTGGGCCACCCACCCCTGTGGCCTCAGGTCAGGGACTTCTTATCTGAAGCAATGGCTCTTGGTGTTCATGGCACAGCACGGGCTTTAGAAAACAAATTACTTCTCTAAAACTGATGATGTGGACACTGGGCACAAAGTGACTAAGCAGCAGCCTTGACCACATCACAGCGGGGAACTGAATTCCCTCTGGGAACCTCCAAATACCAAGAAGCGAGAAACCATGATGTGAGCGGGTTCAGATGCTCGCTTGAGATTTGTTACTAACACTATCACTTAGGTTCCCTGTGTGCATGCAAGAAGGATGACCCCAACTCACCCTTGTCATATAGGCAATGTTGGGAAACATCAAAACTCTGCTCTGGGTCCCTTGAAAGCCACAATAATCAACAGATTACTTTACAACTGCCCCTCATCCCTTCATTCTCCGCTTCCCTCCTCCCTGGATCACAGCAGTCCAGTTTATGCCTGTGCCCTGTTGTGTCAACATGCCTGACTTGGGTCGCTTAGCCTTTCTCATAAGCAGAGCCACTACATACATTTTAAGCTCTATGCTATTCAATCTGCCTTTTGGCTTTGATGTAATTGACTAGTTCCTGCTTTTTGAAACATTCTCCTCCCTTAATGTGATAATAACTTGTTCAACCTCACGGCATTTTTCCTTTGCATTTCAAGCAAATTTTTATCAAATGGCTATTGAATGACTGCCATGAGCTAACACCAATGCTATCATCATGATATGTCCAGCTATGAATAACGTTTGTAGTACTGGGCAATACCCTTGGGTCTTTGATTTTAGGAAACAGTATTAAAAGTTTTTTTAAAACCATGGCTGCTGCAATCAGTGTATCTGGATTCAAATTTTATCTCTTCCTCTTGCTGTCTTTTCAAGATATGATCTTTAGAGAGAAAGCTCTAAGACAAAGATGAGTTTGTGCAGTGTTTAGTAAGGAGTACTCTTGGGGTCAGTGTGTATAGGGGTTAAGAGGCATCCTGCTTGGGGGAAAAAAGAAAGACCCAGATAGAAGTTAGCTATGTGCACTCTTGAAACCAATCTCATGGAGTGTCTGGAGCTATGTGTACTCTTGATGAAACCAATCTCATGGAGTATCTGGAGCTAAGAGGGATTTCTGAGTTATCTGTAGCAAGCAGAAAGGGGTGGTACCTTTATCATCTCGCATCTACTAGTCTTTGGCCTACATGGGTTCTAGGAAGGCTGGCCTGACTTGGAGTAATGGGCTCTCTTCCCTTAATGGGACCAGAAGCTCAGGGCCACCTAGGAGCAGCACTGCCAGTCCTAAGGGATTGCATCCTGTCTGAAGGGAGTCTAGGAAGATCTCCTCAACTTCCATTAATGCTGCTTGGGATCCTTGGGAATGTTAGTTTTCTTTGTGCTTCACTTTCCACACTTATGAAAAAAGGAGTCATGACAGCACGTACATCATGGATTTATTGTGGCTGCTTACCACAATGTCTGGTACATAGCAAATGGTCAGCAAAATCAATTTTTGTTTTATTTCTTACCCACTCGAGATAGCTGCAGAAATATGCTTGTAGTATGTGACTACATTCAACAGATTTCCAAACTATAAACCTGAGACTCATTCTAGACTCAGATTCAAGCCATGCATTCCACTAATTCTTTTAAGTATCTTTCTTATTAATGTTTTTCCAGTGTCAATGACACATCCATGCCTAAGATCCTTGGGCTCTTATCTGGACTATGTCTTTGCTTCTTGTCTTTCTCTCCTCTATGTAACTATTGTGCGTAGCTATTGATCTTTTATACAAATTCAAAACTAAGCATCATTTCCCTACTTACAATTTCATTGCCAATAAGACAAAGTACATGTTTCTTATCAGAGGGATAACCATTTTATCTCTTGCCACTCCCCTTTGTGTAGCAAATTCACTAGGAACTTCTGTTATTTAACCCACGCTAGCAGGTTCTGTGGCCTTAACCAACAGTTTTGCGAGCTTTCTTTCTCTCCACAGCTTAAATGTGCTCTTTTCTACAAAGCCTCCTCTAACTCATATGTCAGTGCATGAATATACCCAAGCCATTGTTTCTTTGCCTGTGGGGAAATGACTTTGTCTTTCCTCTATGTCACCCTGGCTTCTCTGTCAGACCCTCATGCTAGCTGTTACATTACATAGGATGTTACGTGATAATGTGGTATAGTGAGCTCTAGAGCTGAATAATCCTGGGTTTAATTCTTCCCTCAACTATTGTCAGTGGAGTCACTTGGACAAAGTGCACCCTTAATCTTCTCATCTCACCTCAGAAGAACTAAGTCAAGATTAAATGCAAATTATAAAGATGCACAGAGCATGTACTCAGTGCTCAGTGGGCAGGACCATTGTGTTTATAAGTCTGTCTCCCCCACTCAGCACAAGCTCTTCAAGAGAAAGCCTTGTCTTGCACATTTTGTTTCTTGACAGGTAGGAGAATGGCTCACAGAGGAAATGAATAACTGCTAGATCTATGGCTAAAGAAGTAGTTGATAAATATCCTATATTATACTGAAACTGCATTGTAGTATAACAGATAGCTTTGAGAAAAAGCAGAATTTCAAATGTATAAGGTACAACAATTTGAGGAGGTATCTCCACTGTAAAATGAGAATGCTTTGTAAGGTAAGCAATAGCTACTTCAAATTTAAATAGTCATGTCATCTCAGAGAGATAAACACTGTTTTCCACTGATGGCAAAAACAAAAGTCACAATGGTTAGTTATTGGTAGTGTGGTATTCATGCATTTAATCATTCATCAATTATTTGTTGAGCACCTAGAAAATGTTAACCATGCTAGATGCAAGCTATTCCAACAGGAACAGGATGAGTGTGGTTGCTGTCCTCACGAACCCTACAGCCCACTGAGGAGGAAACAGTGATAGCAGTGAGCAATGGATGTCAGTGTGGCCAGATCTCTCACCAGTGTGTATGATGCTTCAGCAACACATAACACCCTAACTCGTTGGACAGAATCCATAGGAGGAAGATGATAGTAGCATAGTTGGTCAGAGTATGCTGTTGCCAAAGGGCTTTGCAACCTGTATTAACCTTTAGACTTTATGCAAAGTAATGTGTGGATTCAAGCCAACCACATACAGTAGAAGTAGCATCATCAGATTTCCATTTTTGCGAGGTCCTTTCTGACTTGTATGCACATATTGGATCAAAAGACAGAAACCGAAGGCTGAAAGACCACCTGGGAGACCACCAGCAATCTGAGCAGTAAGGTCTTCAGTCTCAACACCTGGATCTCTAGTCACTCTGTCTTTTAATATTTGGTTACTATAGTATTATGATAATCATAGTAATATAGGCATTATGGTAATAAGGACTAGCTGTGTGGTTAGGAAAAGCTAAGTGTAAAGGAACCTGCAGAAGTCAGCCTGTCCATCACTCTTGTTTAGGACGGACAAGTGTTACCTCACAATGGTGAATATCTCCCTCAAGGCCCACTCACTTAGTCCAATCCATGAGTCCTGGATCATTCATGTCTTGAAAGCACCAGCAAGGAAGGCAGGTCGTGTTCTCCAATTCCAAAGAACTTTTAATCCAGTTAAAGAAAACAAACAAATCCATCTACAGTGACCTGAAGCCAAAGATAAAGAATGCGTACAAAGTTAATTATATTCCCACCACTCTAACCATTCTCCATGCCTTTGTTGATTAGTGGAGAATTTTGATGGTTCCTCTGACTAAACAAAACTTAGGTAAATTTATATCCAGCAATAGAGATTGGCCAAGGAGACAGTTGTCCTTATGTGTGAAGGAGATTTACCATTTTTTCCCTAGTTATGTTTACAGTTTATAGCAATAGGGATGGAGTAGGAGTATATTCTTATTTGTGCTCCTTTGGTCTGTCCTTTTGTGAAACTCAAATCTCATTTAGAATCAGCAGCTTAAAGCCATATATCTATGTCCTCGTCACAGTGCAGACAGTAGGATACGGGAGATGTTAAGGCTAAACCACATGCTGGCATACTATGGAAATATGTTAAGTGTGAGCAGCATATGTAATAAGAATTTTAAATATATTGGGTATGTTGTTACTGGGTATAATATTTTTACCATAAAGAAAACACATTTATAAAGCATGAGTAGTTTCTGGCCTTTACTAGATCACTAATAGTAGAATACCTATAAGGTACCTACAGCATTTCTAAGTTTTAAAAATGCAAGTAGCCCCCAACATGAAAGTATGCTACTGCTTTGCAGTCGTCTTCTTTAGTGTTTGAATTCTGGTGTTGCTACTAACTCATCACATAAATGTAAACTGATCACTGATTCTCTGTGTGCTTCGGTATTTGTCACTAGGCCGTAGACAATGATAGCAAGTGCATCACTGGGTTTGTTAAGAAAATTAAACAAAAAACTGTAATGAATTTAGATTAACACTTGGTGTGTACACAGTGGTTATCATGGTATTGTTTTAAACTTTAAAAAAATATGGCTCCATCTATGAATAACTGTGATCAAGGACAGGCGTACCTGTGGAGTCAACCATATTTCATATTAAAGGTGATTACTATCCTACCCCTTACCTAAAATGATAGGTTACTCCATAGGAGAGCATTTATAATGGTCATTCTTGTATTTTATGGGAATATATATATTTGGTACCGGGAATCAAACTCAGGACCTTGCATTTGCCAGGCAGGTGCTGTGCCGCTGAGCTATATCCCCAGCCCTTTTATGGGAATATTTAAAAATTCCCCTGGTGCCTCTAGGCTGATGGAATGGAAATTGGGGAGGAGCTGCCCTGTGGGGCTCTCATTACCTCAGATAGAAACCATACCTAGAGGTCCAGTGTATTCTTTGGAAGGGAAGATTTGGGGTAGGGCTAGTGTTGCATCATATTCCAGACCAGATGAAAGGTCTCTGGTGCTGTGCTTGCACACACCCTGTTTTATGGTTGTAAGAATTTATTTCTCCACCAAGGACACATGGAACTTTCTTCATTCCATTTCTGAAAGATGTGGACCAAGGGAAATGTGGCAATGAGCGATTATCAGTCAAAAGAATCTGGAAAGTGCTATTCATTACAACATATTGTTCAGTACACACTGTCTATCAGGTAAGGGGACAGCCCAGGTGAAGAAAACACCAACATTCTGGCCAGGAAAATTCCAATTAGTGGAGGAGAGAAGCAAATAAAATACAACACAGTGTGATGATCAAAGTATGTGAAATTCAAGGTGAAGAGATAAGGGATGGGAGAAAGGTAGATGTTGGGCAGAGAGGGTGGGGGCATCTGAGCTACATCTTAGAGGACACAAATAAGTTAGTCAGTACACAAGATGATGTTATTTTTGACTACCGGAATCAGCTGGTGAATGATGATGCTGATGACTTAGAAGACTTCCTGTTGAAGAGCCACAGTGAGTGGGGAGATGGGTAAGACCAGGTCCAAAGTAACTTTTTATTGGCTTGATCTTCCTACAAATATATATCGTGCTTATCCAGAATGATTTTTTCCTTAGTCATTTTAGAAGCTAGTTCAAAGAAAGACAAATGGGAAGGAGAATCATCTACAGTTTTCTATTGTTTCCCTGGAACCTAATTCCACTTTCAGTGAAAATTGAACATTCACAGACAATAAATGTTACTTTTAAAGTCCATATGTTTGTACGTCACCACTTTCTGGAGAACAAGATATTGTTTTGGAAAATATTACATTATTAATAACAATATTAACTAATACTAAGTTATTACTTGCCGCACAGCAAGCATTGTGTTACATGAAATGATATCTGTTGAGGTCTTATGCCTCAAAGCCTACGCAGTAATTACCTCTATCACCTCCCCCATTTGTAGATGGAGGAGCAGGGCTTGGAGAGTTTAGTGACCTGCTCTTAAGAGGATAGCCAGGATTCAATACAGGTTCTGCCATTGCTATGAAAAACAATTGACTAGAGTTTCAACACAGCTGTTTATGGTCAAGGCAGCAACCACCTCATCCTTCTTGATCTATAAAGTAAAAAGTGAAGGATGGGTTGCTAGGGCAGGGGCTAATTGGAGAAGTTGAAATTGAAAAGCTTTGTAGCCCCACAAGATCTGACACTCTATGCTTTCAACCATGCATAACGGAGTGTTCATTCTGGAAGTCACTCTTAGCAAAAAAGGCTGTAGTGATTAATCTACACTGTGTACTGGAAGGACAGACACATCCTCAAAGGGGAGAAAGACTACCCCCTGACCAGTGTGCCTATTGGTTTGATCCACACCATCATTGAAGCCCGTCTCCAAGTCTTGGGGTCATGATTTCATATTCAGCCTGTGGAATTACTTGAATTACTGCCTTTTCCTAGAAAAAGGTGTGAGAATACTTCTTCCAGAGGAGGAAAATGAAAGAACTTTCATAAAAGGGTCTTCCCTGCCATTATATGTTTCAGAACAGTTAAAAAGGGGGGTTTTGTTGTATTTGCTTGAATTTGTCATCTTCTTTTGCCCTGTAGTTATGTTCCCAAATATGGAGCATAGAGTACAAGCCCTTCTAAATCAAGAGTTGGAAAGGAAACTCACAGCAGGGTCTTTTCAAGCTGCACAGGAGGGGTGGAGATTTGAAAATTTCAGTAGCTTGGACTTATACATTGGTCTTTAAATTGCTTGTTCATTTTGGTCTCAAGGAAGTTACCTGACCTTAACCTTTTTAGTAGTTCATGTTCCTTGAAGATTTATAAAAGAAATAGTGGACACTGTTCATTTAAAGAAGTACAGCATCTGTCCTGTTCTTGGGGCTTTGAAGAGAAGACAAACCTTGAAGTCAATGCAATGGCTCTGCTGCCCCTTAGCTACATGATTCTATAAGATATTCCTTGGTGTCCATTTCTCATCTGCAAGATGAGAATAAAATCTTTATTTAATAAAATTATATGAAGTTTAAGGGCAAGCATATGAGTAAATTATATGTAAATACTTGGCCCAGTGCCTGAATGAAGTTCAAAAAATGAAAACCGATGACATTGTTCCAAAATAGCAAAGGCTAGTGTTATGCATCAGCAGAAGTGGTGCTCAGACTGTGTCCTGTTCACTGGGGAACGCCATCTATGAAACATTGTCTTCCCCCTCAGATATTTAGCCATTTTGATGCACATATAAGTAACAGTAGCAACAGATGCTGTGTCAGTCAGCAAAGAGAATGGAAAGTAATTAATGCAGTATGTCTGTGTGCTTGGAAGTTTCCATCAGAATTTACACAAAACTTATGCCCTGAATTTTCTAGAAGGAAATCTGAGCCCAAGGGTAGCTTTACATGTGCATCAGTCATTTCTAGGTGAAACTTCTGGGAATATCAGCTATTGATAGTTGGATATGATTATTTGTGAGAAGCAGCTAAAGAAAGATGACATATAAAACTGTTCTGGATTAATGAGATAATGCCTGAGGTACAAACAGCATGTTAATACCTTTGCATGCATAGAGCAGCTGACCCAGCTGAACCAGGATGGCAAACCTATCTGTGTACATGAGGATGGTAATTTTCAGTGAGACTCTTGGATGCAAGCCAACAAATTCTGGGAAAGAAAATAGTATTATGCAGATCTCTGTAGGCGATCTTTGATGTTCAAAGAGAAGCCCATCCTGAAATGCCAATTATTTTCTTTTATGACTCATCTTAAGGGTTGCCCCAGTAGGTCAATTTTTTCATCCAAAGACCACCGTAAAGTTCAGAGAGAGTAGAAGGGGCCTTCTTTTTAAATTCTGGGTAAACCATTTGCATTTTCCACAACTTAGTTGACAATTACATGGTTTGAGGACTTCCAGTTATAATTGTACTGCAAAAGTAATAAGAGAGAAAACAAGCAGAGGTTATGTTAACAGGACCCTGGTGGCTGTCGCAGACCTGCGGTTCAGCCTTTGAAGTCACTTTCAGCAGATTTTCGTGTGAAATAAATGGAGAAAACTGCTCCCATTTCAAGCCTCACAAGCGATATTGTTTAATGCACTGCTGCTATTTCTTGTAAATTTGTTTTACAGAGCCATTTATTTTCCTCTGAGTGCCTACTATTTTAGAAATCAGAACTCTTCTATTAGGCTAAGCAAAATAGGGGGTTAAGATTACATGCCTACTTATTTCTATTTTTATTTTGTACAATAAAAATTAATTTAAGCATGTGGTTTTCAAAAAAATAAGGCAAGCAGGAAAAGCTAAAAGAAGTCAAAGTACCAATCTCCTTTCTGTCACTTCTCTCTGTAAAATATTCCTTTCTAAATTTTTTTCCTGTATATACAAAAACACACAAACAAAAAAATCAAATTTTTAGCTATCGATCACTCATATGGATATTGTTTGTTTTGCATAAACTCATAACATTCTGCTACTGCTTTGAATTTTCCCACATCTTAGAGGCTTTTCAATAACGCCATGCATAGATCTGCCATATTATTTTTAACATCTGTTTTAGTGGACCAAGATTTATCTAAACAGTGATCTATGTACCTTGTTATTATATAGGCTATAACGAAGAGAATAAATTTTTCTTGGAATGGATTAGTCAAAATGTAACTATGTTTTAAATTTTGCCAGGTATGTTAAGTCCCAAGAGTATGGGAGAGTGTTTGTTTCATTGAAGTGTTCAGCTGTCTTTGCCTCTGTGATCTCCTGTACCCTGGTTGGAGATATGGTACCAAGAATGTTGGCAGAACATGTAACTTAAGGATAAAATTTGGTATACGAGAAAGGTATCATTTTAGCCTGGGTCCCCACAAGGACTTGAAGGTGTACTCACATCAAATCTTTTGTGGAAGAGTCCCTTTTTAAAGGACTCTTGACAAAGGTGCAGGTAGAGAACAGAGAGACTCGTGGAACAGAGCAGGAACATGGAGAATGTCCACAGGGGCTGCCTTGTCCCCACCCACAAGCTGTAATGGAGTGAGCAGGGAGCAGATACGTAGCCCATCAAGGGGTCATGTTCCCGCCACCCTAAGCGCAGCCTGAGGTTGGTGTTCCAGACTACAGGAGGGAAGCTCCTCTTGCTCTGTGTTCCTGGGGCCTCCCGTTGGACAAAATGAAGCAGAAACCAGAGCACAAGCTCTTTGATGGGTTCCTAAGGATCAACTTCACAAGGCAAAGAGGAGCATGAAAAGGCTGCAAAGAATAAATATGAAGGGACAAAACTTTCAAGCAATGCCAGCCCACAGATGATCTTTCTCATCACTCTGATTTCAAGAATAAGCCATCCCAAAGTATATCATGAACCACACCATCTTTATATGCCCATAGGATCAAAGACTGTAATTTCTTTTGGTAAAATATTCTTTTGCCCATTATCTGTCTGAGGGAAATTATCCTATTTCATCAGCTGTCTGAAGGAAAAGATCATATGTAATTTATTCATCACACTCAGAAGAATCGAAAATAGTGCCTGACACAAGCGAAGTACTTAATTCACAGTTGTTGACTACATATATGAATAAATAAATATGTGTCAGAAAAACATGTCTTCTTTTTAAACTGGATGTTTTATATTGCTATGTAAGCCAGTTTCTTCATCATTAAAGGATTTTCAGTGCTGGACATGTGACACAGTCATGGTAAATTTCCTTCTGGAGACAGGAAAGGTTTTAGTATCTTCTAACATCCCAGCCCTAGAACTGAAGCTGTATGTGGTTCTGCCTTCCAAGTGGATTCTGCATCAATGTGTGTTTCAAGCACATAGTTTTCACCCAGACAAAGAAACCATGAATGGAGAGGTTTCACATGAGAGATCCTCTGGGCTGTGTGATTTGCCACTCCTGTTCTCTACCTAAGTTTTCTGAGCCCTACAGTGGTAACCACAAGTATCTGCACATTCTTTGCTTTTCTTAATGGAACCTTCTCTTTTTTTGTGTACATACATCTAGGGCTGTAATTCTTGCAAGTTTTCTCTGAATCTGGCTGACACTCATTTCATAAAAGCAATGATCACATTTAGTAGTGTTTTCCTTAAAAGATTGTTATCCAATACAACAATTTCCTATCTGGCTGTCTGAAGGCTGTGGACTCTTTTTCACCAAAGTATTCATAAATGCTATTTAACACATTATAGAGGCTCAATACATGGATCCTATAGTTATTCAGGAGTTCAACCTTCTTCTGCCCTTCTCTAAGCCGAGCCCTAGCCTTTGGGGATACAGCAAGAAAGTTAGATCTCATTCATTTTTTTTTCTGCTGCTGGACAGAGAGCATGAAAATCAACATAGTAAGATGGAATAAATGAGCTTTGAGATCATACTGACCTGGGCTCAAATTACAGCTTTGCCATTTCTAGCCTGATAAACCTGAACATTGTTCAACTTCTCTAAGGCTTCTGGGCAAAGGTAATAGGATTATATACACAGTAAGTTTGCTGGTGTTTGATAACATATTAGCTTCCCTTCCTATGATACTTTCTCCTTAATGATACCAAAAACTGTGCTATGGTTAAGTCGCAGGATGGACCAGCAGATTTAAATGGGGGGATATGAGCAACTTCTTGTAGTTTCAGGGGGAAAAAAGCATGGCATTAATAGGAATCAACATTCTTCCTTTAAACTTTCTTATCCCTGGATGTACAAATATAACCTTATTATTATATGATATTTCCATCAAACAAACAAAAAGTAAACAAAAAACAAACAGAACATGAGTTATGTGTGTCCACCACCCCCTTTTCTCTATGATGTAACATTTGAACTTGTTTCAGAAATGTAGCTGACCTAACAGATGCTGGTGTCTAAATGGGAAGGCAACGCTGGTGCATCTCTAGCTCTCAATCACTGGTGAAATCTTGTCTTTTGGAACAATAACCAATATTTTATTCATGAGCTGCCCTGTCGCAGTACTTTCTCAACCCCTGGCCTCTGAATGACAAAACCAGTTCTCCAACCTCATCAGATTCTATCAATTCTCACCAGCCCTTCTAATACCCATTACCAACATATAACTCACCTTGGCCTTCCCTGAGTTCTCTGCCACCTTACATGACACCTAATTACTGTTATACATAGAACAAATGGCATCACTAGGATCAGGGTCCACAGTCATAGCATGCATGCCCTGCTCACAAACAACAGCCCCATCTCCCATGGTGATTCCTCCTCTGCCTTAATTCTGGCCATGGAAAACCTTTTCCTGTGTGCACTAAAGCCTTCCTTTGTATTGTGGAACATTTGCTTCTTTCTGCCTTAGTTGCTCATGTCCCAACCTCCAATTATCCATACCACCCTGGCCAACTGATTTCTGCTCGCCTTGCAGTTTTGAGCTGGAGATAGCTCCCGATCCAGAAGTCCTCCTGGCCCTGGTATTCACACTCAGCCCTCTATGTCATCTGAACCCACTGCGCTTGATCAGGGCCTCTCCTAAGTTCATGTCCCTGAGCATGTAGTGCTCATTTCTCTACCTGCCCAAAAGACCGAAGAATGGAGATACTAATTTTGTCTCACTTCTTGTTACAGACTAGTGTCTGGCACAGCACATGGCCCATCTAAACTGTTCAATAAATATTATCGATTGACATTATTCCATAAATATTTATGAATTAAAATTTAGAGCTAATGATATAAGGAAATTTTGGTATGAAATGGTATTAGTTTCTTTTAGCTGCTAAAACAAATTAGTCAATGTTTTCAAACAATACAGATTTTTATCATATAGGCTTGGAGGTGGGAAGCCCCACCCTGACCTACAGGGTAAGTGTTAGTGAGGTTCTGTTCTTCTGGAGTCCTGGAAATTCCCTTTCTTTGCCTGAGAAGCTTCGGGTATGTCCTTTTCCTTCATCTTCAAAGCCAGCAACAACAGACTAACTTCTTCTCACTACTGTTCTCTGACTCTCCTTTAGGTCTGCCTTTTTTATGTTAAGGATCCTATGACTGCACTGTGTCCATTTAAACAGCCAAGATAACTTCCGTTTTGAAAGTAAACTGATTAAACTAGTTTACATTGCTACTTCAATTCCAAAAGCAACCTTAACACCACTTGGCCATGGAGCCTAACATAGTCACAGGTTTTGCAGACGAGGGCCTGGAATCAGTTACAAGTATGATCATCTTCATTCGCCTCTACTTCTATTGAGTGAGAGGTGGGGACAGTGGCCCTCTAAAGTACCTCCTAGCCCTGGCCTTGGTAGTATGCATAATACTACATTATTAAAAGGGATGCTGTACTTCTTTACCTCAGGTAAATGGTATTTGTTTATAACAACTTCAGGTTATAAGACTACAATCAAGGAAGAAGAAGGCAGTTAGCAAACACTGCCATGACATGATTCCTTAAACGTGATGCTTAAATTAGTTACTATTTTGTATTTATTTTTTATAACCTAGCGTGATTATGATCTGAAGGGTACATTTACTTTAAAGGGAAGAGAATTTTCTCAGTTCTCTATTATCTCTCGCATTTCAAGTTGGAAACTTGATAGTTGAGCTTTATTCTAATAGAAACAGTGAGAAGTGAAATTCAGTATATGATTCAAGGGATATATTTATTGTAAAGAGAAAAGGGAAAATCCACTTTACTAATTCAGAAAATGTGGTATCTATACCCAACAGAATATTACTCAGCTATAAAGAAGGATAAATTTGAGATGCCTGTAGGAAAATGGATGCACCTAGAAAATATGTTGAGTAAAATAAGCCAGACACATAAACTTATGGCCATAGGGTGTCTTTCATTTGAGTAAGGCAAAGTACAAAGAACCAAATAAAGAATGGATAGGGAGAGAGAAGAGGATACATCTCTTGCAAGTGGGTAGGTGTCCAGGAGACCCAGGACGAAGGGAGGAGGGAAAGGGAAGTGAGATTTACAATGTGCCACGTACCAAATACAATGAATGCAAACATCTTATGTCATAAACATGAGTGAAAAACAATGATAATAGCAAGAAAAAAGTGAAAAGGAAGGGATTAGAGGAAGGGCAAAGGAAGTGGGTGGGAAAGGGAAGGGGATTTAAAAACAAAAACCAGCAGGCTCATGTCCATGCACCCACCTCTCCCCAAGATGAAAGGAAACCTCCTGTAATGCAAACATTCACTAAGAAAATTAAAATAAAAATACAAACAAAACAAAACAAAACAAACAAACAAAAAAAAACCCTGGTCCCTCAGAATAAGCATGGTGGAAAAATCTCAACCTGCTTCACCCGGCCTGTATTTACATGGGTCTGCTGTTCACCAAACCAAAACCTGGAAGACATAGAGCAAGTGAGAACGCAATGGGTCCCACAAAGCAGCCGAAGCACAGAAGATCAAGCCCAAAGGAGAACAAGCCCTGCTGAGTGAGACACACTCAGGGGGCTGTAGTTCATGAGCAGGGAGAAGCTGGAAGAAACCTCCCAGCTGAGTGAGCTCAGGCCACAGGAGCACAGAACTCCTCATGTCATCCCAATACAGGATCCGTCTGGGTTCAAACCTGGATTTCTCTGGCTCCAAAGCCTGTGCTGTGTCTACTGCCTGATGGTGGGTCTTGCTGTTGGATTCTCAGCAGTCTGTTGAAGAAGCATTTTTTATTTCACTGCCTGAGTGACTGAGTGCCACTTAGTTGTGAAAAGTAGATCTTTCCTGGAAATTTTTCTTATGAAAAAATATTATTCATCTAGCTTATCAATTCGTAGTAAACCATTATTCATCTAGCTTATCAATTCGTAGTAAACCACTGTTGTAATGCTCTTTGAATATAGGAAATGGGTCAGGTACAAAGAATAATGAGGAAGTGCTAAAGAGTCTAAAAATCTGAGTTTTCTAAATTGTACTTCAACTGGGTACAAATCCTCACCTTGACTTTTACTACATTATAACCCTAACAAACTATTTAAGTATTTGTACTTCCTTTTCTGTGCTTATGAAGTTGGGGTAAACTACCCGATAAGATTTTTCTTAGGATTAAGTTATTTAATATACTTAAATTGCATAAAAGATTCCTGACATATTTTGAAAGATAAGAATACAGTAATGTTATTACTAACTAGATCAGAAGAAATACACTTTGATTTTATTTATCAAACCTTTGGTGAGCACCTACCATATGAAAGACCTAGTAGAAAGTGTTAATGTGTTTAGGATACACCAGAATTTAGAAGAAAAGACATACTGATCAATAGAGAGTAGCCCATGACAAGCCAGAGTAAAACAGGGGCTTGGGTTATATTAACCATGTTAATTTATTAGGGCTGTCACAAATTCAGACTAATCAGATATGGAAAGATATGAAATATCCCATATGGGGGGTGGTGTTAAATAGTGCTTCCAGCACTTGTGATTAATCCAGCAACTGTACCTTACTTATGAATGATGATGCTTTCAATGTTTGTTTCTTTAAGATTTTGCCAATTTCTTCTAGCTTTTTGAGACCAGAGCTCTGAGTTTGGATAAATAAGCAACCCAAAGATACGGGCTCAAGAGCCAGTACCACCGCTTTCTAGCCTTGTACACTGCATGGTCTTTTCTGAGGTTTGATTCTTCATCTCAAAGATGAATCTAACACACATCTTCTTTTCCTTGCACCCACCCTTAGAACATCAGAAGGACTGAGTAAGCTTGAGGGAGGTGTCAAGGAGACTTTAAAGACATAAGACTTTGTGCAAATATAAAGGAGAGAACTCTTACACCATAGCATACTTTGAAGGTAACTACAGTTGTGAGGACATAGCTTTAGCTGCTAGGTACACAGAGGTTTCAGCCCTGACTTTGCCATTTACTAGTTGGGAAACCTGAGCTAAATGACCGTGCAGCATCTCAGTCTATTTATCTGTGCCATAGGAATATTTATATCTACCTATTAAAGATTGCTTGGAGGTTAGTTGAGATCATGAGTATAAGATGCTTAGCGTATCACCAAAGCCCATAGCTCAAAAGGTGCTTTTTAATAACTACTCCTTTTATGGGAGCTTGGGTAGGAATGTATCTTCATAATCAAATGAAGAAGCAATCCTGCCTCTAAAATCACACCAAAGAGTCCCAACAGAAGAGCGAATCCATCTGTGTTTTTACTTGTCCCCCTGGCTCAGCCAGATGACTTGAGAAAGTTTGGAAATGTTGGAGTTCAGGCAGGCAACATGGAAAGACAAAACACCACCCCAAATTGTGCCTGTGACATATGCAACAGGCAGATAAGGCTTATCACTTATAATTTAAAACGGAGGATTTATTAAGCTAGATACGGATCTAGAATTTATGATAAATTCTATTTCTGTTTCATAGCCAATCTCTTTTATGTTTTTAATAATTCACACTTCTAAAGTTACATGGGCTATGTAACTCTCTTTTATCCTCAGTCTTTCAGAAGATACATAAAAGATTGTAAAAATTTGCAGACACATAGGAACAATAGCAGGAAGTTGAAGAATTTGCCTAAAAATTGCAGGTGACTCAAATAGGAAAAGTGCCCATAACCAAGAGCAACCAGACGGCGTGTCATGTGTTTTGCCACATAAGAGACCCTGTTATAACAGCAAAGCCACTAGTATCCAAAGATGTAGAGTTTTTCCAAAGACACAGGTGAAAAAAATATATATTTCCCGTCTGTTGCTGAGCTTCCAAGTTGCTGTAACATTGCTTGTTTGAGTGTGAATTCAATATAGATAGACTATCTTGCTTTGTTTTCCAAAACAGGGCTACCAGTAATGCATTCTAGACTTGAAGCCTGGCTATTTTTTGCCTGTGTGTATTGAAATTTATGATTCTTTTCACAATTGACCTGTATGCTTTCTGTATGCTTATGGATATGTATAAATGTGTGCACATAAACCACGCACACATATACGTGACATTAAATAGAAATAAATATGGAGGCCATAGAAATCCTGTGCCTTAAGGGAGAAGAAAGTCTAACGGTCATTTTATCACACTCTCTACTTTAGTAGATACACAGGTAGAATTGAAAAAAAACGAAAATGACTTGCTAAAAGCCTATTAAAAATAGGCTTAGATCTTTTTCTTCCTATTTCTTTTTACCTTTCCCTATGTCATACTGCTTTTTAGCTTTAAATTTTAAAAAAGCTATTTAAAAACCTTACAAAACACACAAACATGAATAGCTGAATGCAGGGTAGTTTTTCTGCTAGTATAGGCATTGGAAGGTAAGAGAAATTGGTGCCATAAAGAATGTCTCTTCCTGGGATTTGCTTCTCACATTGTTATAATCCAACAACATGAAGTTGGGACAAGAAGTTCATCTGTCCATTTCATTGTGCTGCTTGGAATAGGTGTTACTTACATGTATTGCTCCATTTCATCAGCTCAGTGGCAAACTAAGACCGCGGCTATTTACGTGGGATGTGTCAGATGTGGCAGGATCCATCACCTCAACTCCACTTTTCCTTCAACTGGTTAAGACCATGACCGAGCACCTCTTGTTGACAACAGAGAAAGCTGAAACCATGCTATCAACTTGCGGGACAGCATTAAGAGACCCAGCTTCTTTTGATTGCTGAGTTTTAATGAGAAGTCCAGAGGTCAATTACTTTTTGACTGCCTGTAAGCAGAGGAAGCCGATATCTACTGAAAGATGATTGTGTTATTCATCCTGCACACAGAGCAAATTGGTTTTCTATTTGCAGAGAATGTTTTTAATTAGCGCTCAAATTATATATTAAAACTGGGCATCTATAAATAGTTAACAGATGTGATGATACTTTATACCTTGAAATTCAAACCTTTTTTTCTCCCATTTGATGAATTCTAACCCATAGCTCTCTGTTTACATGTTTGCTATTTTGGTTCTGTGTAATTCTAGAAATAACTAGTTTCAGACAGCTATGGTTTAGTGAACATGGGGAATTGCTTTAGCTAAAATTATTGTTGCTTGTTTCTAAAACTCCTGCAGAATAAATCTACAGTCTTTGGAAAAGCAGAAGTTATTTCCAATGACACATACTATTTGCTGAAAATTTACGGTACACTGACTCATGCATCTTTGCATTGTACTTAGATTAAAGTACTATAGCTTTGGTTGAGGGGAAGGTGTGTCAGTGGTTTCACTGTGGCTTAACAGTTTGTTTTGATAGGACAGAGAAAGTTTACCTAATTATAGGATGCTCATTATTGGTCCTGAAGGAGGAAAAAATTCCACTCAACATTGATTTCTTCTGAAAATGATTCATGCTCTTGTATAACGTTTAGCACTGCAGTCTGCCTCCATCTGTGATCTTCATTCTTTTCTCTTGTAGTTAATGTGAAGTTTGTCATCCCAAATAATGTCTGATGTCTGGCTCTGGGCTATTTGTAGATTTATCCTGCCCAACATGTGTCACTCATCTTTGTTTAGAATCTGCAGCCCTCACCCTAGCAAGCTCTTTTTTTATTCTAGCCTTGTTTTTGCTCCATGGGTTGCTCGGGATAGATCATAATGGGTCTGCGCAGGGAGACAATGATTAATGGTGGGCATCGTAAGCTCATAGATGTACAGGAAATTGGAACTTCTTGACATGAATTTATCATCCAGATAAATACTGGCTGCATCTTATTTCAACAGTTGCTGTGTCCGTATTTGACTGTGGCCGGGCTACCCTTTCCACAGAGCTTCTTAAAGAAACAATACAAAGGAAAAGGTTTCACCCTACACATCAGATCTTTAAGTTGAGGCTGGAGATGTGAGAAATCTTCTGAGTGCAACAAGATGCCTTTTATTTCCAGATGATTGCAATGTTTCTCTCAGTCTCTCATGACTTTATGTGCTATTTGCCTGTGTTACTGGTTTGCATGTAAGCCAACAAAAACTGAGTCTCAGCGTGTCATTGTCTATTTGGAATCAAGAGTGGATTTTGTTTTTGTTTCTCACTTGAACCTGACTTGGTATTGTGCAGATTTTCTTCCTAATGCCTCATGGACCAGTTAGTGGCTCTAGCACACACTGAATTATAAAACTGTCTACCTCATCTTTAACTTTAAAAAAAAAAATGGTTGTGTGTTTTCAATTGACACAGGAGTCGTGTATATTTATGGTGTGTAGGATGACATCTCCATACACATGCACAGTGTACAGCGATCAGAGGAGGGTGACCAGCACATATGTCGCCTAAGACATTTATCTCTTCCCTGTGTTGGGAAGGTACCTTTGGTTTTAATATGAAGTAAGCATGTGAGCATTCATAGCAAGAATTCACTGAAGAACGTGTTGGGGTGTTGGTAATGGTGTACTTGAAAAATCCCTGACTGCTAATCTAGCTCTCCTAAGTAACTATGTAGGCCTACCTTGAACTCTATGCAAAAATGTATTTCTGAAAATATATGTGCCAACAGATGTAGTGGGCACCACCTCAAAAGAGATAATACATCCTTACCATGCAAGAACAGCCACCTTCAGATAAAAGAGCATTTGTATCAGTGTGTAATGTAAACAATTTGGGCTCAGTGGAGCTTTGGTAAAAACGGTTTACCACTTTGGCTGTCTTGCCACATGGGCAATGGATCAGGCAGCCAGAATATCATGGACTCATTTCAACTGGGGAAGTTTAGGGCGCAACTCCAAGCCAGAAGCAAGGCTGTGCCCAGCTGTCTGAGGCCTCCCTGTGTACTCAGTAACCAACAGAACATTACAGCATACACCACGGCGAATCCAGCCACTAGCCTTCCAGGCCAATGGGGGAGAGTCCTTGTTGTGTTTGGTGCAGAAGAAAGAAAGCCTCCATTAGATCATAATGGTCAAGAAATACAAAGGCAGAGACACTAGAGATCAAAGGGCAATTTGAACTTTCCACTATTAGGCTGTTTAAGAGCAGCCTATCAACTTCTGTCTCACTAGAGAGCTAACTTAGATATGTCATATGTAAGTACATCTTCTCCAAACTCTTTCTCTCTCAGGTGAAATGATGAAGAGCTTCCTCAAACAACTGTCGATGTGCCACTATAGGATATTTTAAGCAGAAACCCAAAAGAATTATTGATCCATTTTCTGTACTAAAGCTCCCCTGCTTTCTGGGATTTTGCTGAAGTGAAAATAAACAGGATTAAACAAATGGCTCTGGGCATTCAATGTCAAGGGTGTCATACCAATTAGAGCAAAAAACTAATTAATTAAAAGGCAGCTCTCAGCAATAATTTAAGCAAATGGAAAGTTTCAATTGATTTATTAAACAAGAGAAATATCAGGAAAACAAGCTTATCTTATATACATTAGAAAAGTTTGATTTTCAGAAGAAATTCTAGTTCGAATAAATTTAATCTATCTCCACATATAACCCTTGTATACTGCTGTAGACTAAGACCCATCGTTAGACAAAGTAATCCACAATTCTCAGAAATTATTTTCAACATACTTATTTACTGAGGCAAAAGAACAGTGTCATAGAATTTCTTAAGCTTGTTTTCTTTGTACAAATAAGTCTTAATAAGGAAATATTTGCAAGTTCATGGACTAAATTTTATTTATTGACCTATCTCCAAAGGTGAAGGAAGTTCATGACACACAGTAGGACTTTGTGAATTCTTGATGACTCGTACAGATTTTCTTTTCCATACTAATTATAGGAAGCTGTATTATTGGCTCTGGAGAAGAAATCAGAAGTCATCTCAGCATTGATTTCAGCTGGAAATGAACTTTTCTGTAGCTTCTCCTACTACCATCTCCATCAAGGATCAGAGAACCCAATCACTGTATTTAAAATTTAGTTCCCGTTTTTGAGGAGACTAGAGTATTGCTACAGCCAGACTAGCCACTGCTAGGACACCTCTGAGGTCAAAGTTCAGTCTCCAAAACTGACTGCATGTGCTCATGATGAGGGATCGTGGGCACTTGTCCTACACAGACAATGAATATGTGACATACATCTTATTTTTTATGGTAGACCCTTCATATTCCTAAATAAATGGAAGCATTTTTTAGTTTCACAGACCTTTCTCCTCCAACTTGGAAACCAGCCTCCCTCAACAGTTCCGGACAGCATATGTGTTTTACTTCATCATTTGTCTTTCAGAAGAGGATAGACATAAGGATTAATTCATTTTTTAAAATAGTAGTTCTTTACTTTCACTCTAGCATTCTTCATCTATTTCTTGATATTTATTGTGCTGTGGAGGCTTCTTAACAATTGTTTAAATGTACAAAACATCAATTGATTTAACTGAATAGAGAGACACTGACTTGTCAGCTTCTCAAAGGTGTAGCGCCTTGCTTATTAATACGGTGAAGCAACATGGCAAACAACAAAGATGAACACGCTGAATGTGGGGGCAGAACATGTCTACGGATGCTCAGCCTTAGCCTACCCAGAGACTTGGGGGCTTGAATCCTAGCTCTGCACTTCAATTGCAGGGTGGTATTGGGGAGGTTACTTAAACATTCTGTGCCTGTTTTCTCATATGGAAAGTATGAAAGATAACAGCTCTACTGCGGTACACTGAGCATCCACAGAGGTAGCTGAGACACTCAGCAAAATAAACACCCTTTCTGGGGTAACTTTTTCAGCCTCTCAGTACTTGGTGATAGAAAACACAAGGGGATGATGAAATTGTCAAAATTATGTCCTTCTACAACATGATCAAGATAACTCAATTTTCTCATTCTTAAGCAGAATTCATTTGGCTTCATGACAGTAGAATGTTTACGTCAATAGGGCAACATCCCCTATTTTAGATGGAATTGGCAAAATGTGTGTTTATAGGAGGTCAGTTGCTAGGCAGTTACAAAGAACAGCAGCAATGCTAAGTCTTTGCATGTGCAGACCTCTCACCAAGTTCGTGCTGGTGCTACAGAGACAGTTGCTGGGAAGAGCAACTACAAGACCTGCCAGCCACATAGATACTTTAAGATTAAAAATAATTCCTTCCACTACCGGAAACATTACCTCATTTACATTTTAAAGCTATTACAGCTATCATTACTGACCTTAATTTCTAAGACCTGCATTAAATTTCTGATTGTGGCATTTACTGCATACACTTTACTAATCTGTTACGTCCCTTAAAGTCCCTGAGTCTCTGCTTTCTTATGGAGTAAATGAGATTCTCAGATGAAAATCATATCTGTAGGACAAATTATACACAGTAAAGGGAGCCTGTGCTCTCTCCCAAGGATAGCGGTGATGTTGTGTTTGTGCCAGTCCATCCTCAGAAAAGAAAAATAAGTATCATTACATTCTAAGCGAAAGACAGGTGGCGAGTGGAGGTGTATTTTAAGGCAGAGGGAGACAACTTGTGTTAGAGGTTATGAGGCAAATTTAGGAGAAGGTAAACAGGCAAGAAAGCTTAACTCTCTGCAACAGGAAAACAAACCAGAAAGTTATCAGAGCAGCTGTGGCAGCCCAGGAGCATGGAATCCCAAGGGTAGCTGGGAACTGAGATGAGAAAGGAAGAGGAAAACTTCTTCAGATTTTGAGAAGAAAGGCCTGAGCAAAGAGGGTAGAGAGGAAACTCTAAGTGTGACTTTGGCTGGAAAATTTTGGAGAAGAGGGTGACTTTTTTCTAATTTTAAATGGCTTCACTCACTGTCAGATAACTCCCTCTGCTATCTCTCATTGGAAGAGACAAAATGCTTTTTGAAACTATCTTGTACTGGGAATGCTTTGGTGAAAGCCAAGAAGAGGAGTGTGTTCCCCCCAGAGCAGAAAGCAGGCCAGGGTGGAGAGCCACGGTGAGCCCCAGGAAGACAGGGACAAGAGGCCGGCACAGAGGAGCAGAAGTGAGTCTCAATCAGCGTGGACAGGTACTGAATGAGACTCTACAGGGGTGCTTAGCACTTGGGCCATTGGCAAGTAAAGTTTCTAAGACCATTATGTCCACACAAAGCAGGAGAATGTGAACACCCTTAGGAGGCTGACATCTGGGTTCCAATTTTCTAACATCCATGAGGGAAAGAGCTGTTGGAAGCAGAGATATACTTGGTTTCAGCAGGTGCTTTGCATTCTACAGCCAGGGGCTGATCCTTGACCTCACTCCTTCCTTCCAAACGATAAGGAAGTTACTAAAACCTTCTAAAGTTGATTTCCCATTTGTGAAGCATAGGTGACACCTGTCTCTCAGGATCGCAGGCAATAAAAAAATGAGAAAGATGCCCCTGGTATGACTTGCACACAGTTGAACTTAGATGCAGCATTTATTCTTTCTTTCAGTCTAGATCTAGTGAGGCAACTTGAAACCATTTGGTACACGGATGCAACTTGTGAAGAGAGTTGCTCACCAGGGAACTTCTTCCTCACCAGCTGATCACCTTTGGGACGTGTAGGGAGACTGATATGTGTGGAAGATGTTCATCAAAGAGCAGACAGGCACAGAGCCACTTAGCTGAGACACCACAGATACATGATTGGTCTTCAGAATGGAGTGCAAAACAAAGCTGGGTTGATCCCAGTGGTACAATCCTAAAAAGAAACTTATGTATGTATCCTCTGGGCACCCATAACCTCCCAGTATTTTGTTGTGAGTCCTTATATTTTAGCTTCCATTTCCTCTGATGTATTTTTACCTCTAGAACTTTTATCACGTTTATATTTTTCAACAAAATGCTAAGCTTTAAGCACAATTTGTTCCTCAGTGTTAAATAAATTATGATATGCCCTTTGGATCCTTTGAAATAAAAAGTAATTATGTAGCCAGACCTAGGCTAGCACTAATCTGGGCACTCTGGGAGGCTGAGGCAGAAGGATTGCACATTCAAGCCTAACTTAGACAATAGTGAGACCCTGTCTCAAAATAAAAAAAACCAAACTTTTAAAAAGCGTTAAGGATGTGGCTCAGTATG
Source organism: Dinomys branickii (assembly GCA_004027595.1). Lineage (NCBI taxonomy): Eukaryota > Metazoa > Chordata > Mammalia > Rodentia > Dinomyidae > Dinomys > Dinomys branickii. The sequence goes on from PVLD010009636.1 coordinate 61,069, forward strand.
AAAGTTCTGGGTTCAATCTCTAGTATCACACAAAGGGGAGAGATCATGTGAGTAAAATACTTCATTGACTATGTATGTTTTAAAGCAGAAGTTTCAGTCATTTAGAGGAAGACAGAACATGAAGGACATTTTCTTGGTAAGTCAGTTGAGAAAATATTTCAAAAAAATATGTTTTGAGATTATATATGATATAAGGGACCAGATTTGTGGTGTGAAGTCTCTAAAACATAAACAGACGATTAAAAAAAAGAAACATCATTTATTAGGCACATGCTTCCCAGCAGAGCTGAAATAAATATTTATCTCCATAAGGCAGAAAATATTTTCCCAGAAATGGATTCTATTCTGCTCATTATCAGTTTTAAAAATGCCTGATAGTCTCGCTTAACTCCTCCATGTTGAATGTCAAACAAATGCAACAGGTCAACCTCATGCTGTGCAGTCTGTGTGGAAATACCACTGATTGCAGCTTCTCCAAGCAAGGGGTGAAGGAAGTGAGCAATGGCGATTGCCCGGAAGAACACTCAATCCTTGACTTTCAAGGAAGCAAAGAAAGAAACTAGGGTGCTTCCTAGTAACTCAATCATTATCTGCCTGTCCTTTTCTCATAATTTTTATATTTAAGTCTATATTTGCAGAGCATAATGATGACATTCATTGTGGGGAGCTGGTACATGTAGATGTTTCATCCTGATACTTTTTACTTCCTCTCCCCGTCCCTCTCTCCCCCTTCCTACCATCCCTTGGAATCTGCCTGTTTCTTGGGAGTAAAGATTTCAGGTCACTTTGACTTATTTTTACAGGGAGCAAACGTGGGCCTCAGTTTCTACATTTGCAAACTGGAGGGTGAAGACAGAGAACATGTAAATAATTATCCCAGAAGTAAAATTTGTGATGGAATTGACAGTTGGGCCTGGGCCTCTAAAATATTAAGTCACAACTGCGGTTTAACATAGTTTTTATTAAACATACTCAGTTTAATCATCTTTTTGTTCTGAAGAGTATAGAACAATTTAAAAGATATTGTGTTTTAGCTGAGCACAAGGAATAAAAAAGGTATCTTGTCAAAGTGAGACAAAGGTGCTATAAAATATTTTTCCCTTTTGTGTTGCCAAACCATCAAAGAAACCTCCCAGTTCCAAAATCAGAACTTGCTTCCTCTACAGAGTTGAAAAATTACCAAATCCTATGAATTCTTTCTTAAAAATATCTTCACCATTCATTATTCTCACTTTCTATTTTTTTTGCAATCTCATCCATGACAATGCTTTTAATTATAGATCACTCTCTACTATGCACCTCTTCCTGGTAATTCTTTTGAGCCATGAAATAGCTCCACTTGAATGTTCTAGAAGAATGTAGAGTCCAACTTACCCAAAATGCAATTCCTTAGTGTGTAAGGTTGGCTTGTCTTAATAAATGGCACCACATCTAGTTCAAAACAGGAACTCGAAGCATCATCTTAATTCCTTCCTCTCCTTTACCCTCTATTTCCAAAAAATCCATCAGTCTTGTCACTTCCACTTCTCTTAGTATCTCTTGACTCTATTTATTTCTCTGTTTCCCCACTATCACTGATAATGTTCATGACACTTACAGGATCAAGCACTACAGGTTATCCATTCAATATTGACATTTGTTTCCAAAGCCCTGACTTACCTAATTACAATAATCCTTAGTCTTCCTTGCTCCTAGAATGATAGATAATCCTGGCCAATGGGATGTAAATGGATTTCATTCCACGTTTTCAGAAGTGTTCTTTAAGAAGTTCAGTAAATTCACTGTTGTTTTTTCTTGGGCTTTGTTCCGGTCTTTCCCTTCATCCGGCCTGGAGTACATAGGCAATGTTAGAATTTGTAGCAACACTTTTGTGACTGTGAAAAGTAACATATGAGAAAATTCAAAGGCAGAAAGAAGTCTTGGTCCCTGGTGATAGTCTGTTGCTACTATTAGAATTCTCTGTCTCTGTATTCCTGAGCTTTTCATTGCTGGCACCCAATACACAACATATATAATTTAAAGGAGGAAGGGTTTTTTTGCTTATGGTTGCAGAAGTTTCAGTCCATGGTCAGCTGGCTTCAGTAGAAGAGCATTATGGTAGAAGGACATGGTGGCACAAAGTTGCTCAGTTCGTGGTGGGTGGGAATTAACACAGGGAAACAGGAAGGGGTCATGGAACAGATGCAGACTCCAAGGTCACACCCCCATGACCCCCTCATACATCCAGAATTGTCCTTCTCTAGTCCCTAGAAAGCTCTCAGATCAATAAAGTTGACACTTAAGCTGAACCACCACAACCTCCATATTTTTAAACAGAAAAAAAGCCCACAAGAACAAAACATGAACTGAATTAATAAAACACCTCCAGATCGGTCAGTATTTGTAAGAGAAACAGATATAATACAATATATAAAAGTATGGAAGAATTTAAAAGACTGGCTTGCAATGGCCACACATAGAGTCAGATGAGGAAGAGTGCAGAGTGTCTGTCTGCACACTGGGACTGAAGGATCCAGTCAAAGGTCGAGAGCTCACTGCAGTGTCCCATGCGAGTCCATATCAGGAGGCTAATGGGACTGTGATGGAGGCTGAAGAGTCTACACCAGAAGTCTGAAGGATCTGTGCCGGAAGCGGGAGGGTGTGCGCTGGAAGCCAGGAGATGACATTCAAGATGAAGACCGGGGCTCCTCAGCAGAAGCAGAAGCAGATTCATCTGATCCATTTTCCCTTGTTATGGTTTGTATCTGGATGCCCCCCCCCCCAGAGCCTTATGTGCCATAGGGAGTGGGCTTTTGGGAGGCAGGTTTAGAGTTTGTGATTGATTCATTGTCTAGTGCTGGGATTGGCACTGTGAGTGTAACACCTGCTCTAGGGCAGGGAGCTTGCATACCACATAAGGGAGGGAAAAAGGCTCACTTTCCCCTTTTGCTCTTGTTGCTTTGGGTATCTTCTATGAACTGTTGACTTTTGCCATGCCACCCTGCCTTGGAACCAGCTAATTATGGACTGAAAACTCTACAAGCTGAAAGAAATAAACCTTTCTTTTCTTAATTTTGGGCATCAGGTATTTTGTCTCAGCAATGAGAGGAAAGTAATTAAACACTCCTTTATAATATTTTTTATTTTTAAAAGTAAAAGAATGAAAACATACAAACAACCATTTACAAAGTAGCACAAGAACAGTACAAACAGTACTAAATTACAGACAAGGTGACAAGGAATTAACAATGGTGGTGGTATTTCATATTGATAGCTTCAAAGTGCATATTCAAGAAAACAAATAGAGACATGCAAGATTGATCAAATAATTTATCATTAACTGTTCCTTTCAGTAAAGCAATAGAAGTCAGTATTACATCTGCGTTAGCTATCCTGCATATACATACATACATAATTATCCCCTTCTTCCTTTTCTCTTTTTCTTCATCCCAGTTGCTCTTTATTTTGAGCAGTGTCCTTTCATTTCACAATGTCTGTCATACCTCCTAATTTTTATTCACACTTTCAGGTTCTTACACTAGTGATACAATACGTTGCTTACACATGCACATTTGATTTATTTCACTTATGAGTATGGTCTCTAGTTGTGACCATTTACCTATAAAAGCCTCAAGTTTATCTTTCCTTATAGCTGAGTAATAGTCTATTGTATGAAAGTGACACAAAATTTTTATCCAGTCTTCAGTGGATGGACATTTGGATTGCTTCCATGATTTAGCTATTACAAATTGTGCTGTTATAAACGTGGGTGAAACACCCCTTTTATACCATTCAGGCAACAAGCTGGTCTAAGGTGGGTCTTCCACACCCTGGGGTGTGGAATTGCTCAGCAGGTTTAGATGAGCTTCTCTTACTGAAGTAGACACAATCAATCAACAGTCTCAACGTTCTATTTCATTAAGCCATGAAGGTATTATTTCTGCGTTTCTACTGCGTGAAGGTGAAGAAACTCTACTCTGACCTGCCTCTCATAGTTTCTTTCTGCTCCTAATAGTGACATCCACACCCTTCTTCTTAAAGTCTCTCCTGGGCTCCCACTGCCTGTGAGATATTTTCCAAAGTCCTGAGCATATGTAGGGCCCTCAGGATCTTATCTCTGCCTGCACTGTGGGCTTTGTCTACCATACCAGCTGCAGACCCCAGCCTCTGAGCTGCTTGTGGCTACCACACACACCTCTCTCCTCAACCAAGACTTTCCACGTAATATTCTGTCTGCACAGAATGTCTTCCTTTTACTTCTCCCTAACCTATTTGGGTGACCCCAGTAGGTTTTTCAAAACCCTGCTTAGGAAACATTTCTTGAAAGGAAAACTTCACTGATTTACCGAGTTTAGGTCAGGTTTCTCTCTGTGTCCCCACAACACCTCTGTCTTGCTGTTTATTTCAAATATATCCTGTACTGGTGACAAACATTTTTATACTGCTCTGTCCCCTCATGAAGTTAAAGATAAATCCATTGGGAAAAAGACTCTCTGTCCAGTGTCATAACTACATAAGTTACTGCAATCTATGATAAATAACATGTAGTTGGTGAATGAGTGAAAGAATGTATGCTCTGTCTTCACACAGACCTGTCATTCAACCTCAGCCTCTCTTCATTATGTGTCCACATAATTATCCATTCTCACCTGTCCAGTGTTAGTCAAGATACTGCTATGTAATTAATCACCAAACAACAATAGTGAAAATCAATAACTTGCCTCCAACTCCATTTGGGCCCGAGAAGGGTATTGATTCCTTAGTAAGGAAAACAAGTTAGAGATGCCTGTGCTCTTTAATGTAATTAATTTTATAATTAGATATATTTACATTATAAAATTTAGCTATCTGTCTATATTAATTTTTTAGCTGTTTATTTCATATCAGTTGTTTTGAGTACAAAACCTCATAAAAAGTCATTTTTTTGGTGCACTCATTGGGGGCACACAGAACTGGAAACAAGATTGCTGACTTCCTAAGTTCACTAAGGCTCTCTCCAAAATAGAAGCAAAATGAATTTGTCTAATCAACTGTTTCCAGACTGAGAAATACTACTCAAAAATTATAAGAAGACTATATTCCAAGAGTTTTCATGATAGTATTTCTTACAGCTTTATGGAGTTATAAATTATGCATCTTAAAATCAACTGATCATAAGTGGAAAGTTATAGTACCTTTGTATAGTTGTGTAATTATCATTGTAAGCAAGTTTTATAGCACAGCCATTACCTCTGAAAGTCCCGTTGTGGCCCTGTGAAGCCTGGCTCTGCTCCCACCCTCAATTCAATTAAGTATACACCTACTTTCTATGTTTAAGACATCTACAGAAATTTCATATAAAGGAAATCACAGACAATGTAATCGTTTGTATCTTCTTTACTTTGTATAATTTAGAGAGATGTCATCCATGTTATTACATTTCTCAGTAACTGTTCTACCTAGTTCTTAAATAATATTCCATTTTATGCACTAACTTTTGTGTATCTACTCATAGCATGATGGATTTTTTTCCAAATTTTTATCTATTATGAATAATGGTATTCTAAACATTGATGTACAAGTATTTTGTGGAGCTGTATTTCACTTTCTCTTAAAACTGATATTTAGGGGTTGGATTGGTGAGTTGTATGTGTTTTCAGTTTATGTTTAATTCTTCTAAGAAGTTGCTGTCTTGGCTACTTTTCTCTTGCTGCTGAGACAAAAAATACCTGATGCCCAAAATTAAGGAATAAAAGTTTTATTTTGCTCACAGTTTGTGGACGTTTCAGTCCATACTCGGCTGGCTCCAAGGCAGAGTGGCACAGGGCAGAGGGCAACAGTTCATGGCTGTGGAAAACAGCAAAAGCAACAAGAGCAAAAAGGGAGATGCAGCAGAGAGCCAGCCTCTTTCCCTCCCTCACATTGTGTGCAAACTACCTGTCCCGGGACGGGTGTAGCTCTCACATCCATAATCCCAGCACTGGACCATAAATCGATCATAAACCCCAGAAGCCACCCCATGACCGCATGAGGCTTTGGGGGGACATCCAGACACAAACCATAACAATTGCCAAACTTTCTCGAAGTACTTTTTCACATCCCTTTCAAGCATGAATGATGGCTCCACTGTACCACACCCTAGCCAACACTCAGTCTTCCACATTTTCCTGAGACAATTTCCTTATGTTTTCCTCTATAAATTTTATAGTTTTATGTCTTGCATTTATCCATTTCCAGTATATTTTTGTGAATAGGTGAGATACAGTTTTGGGTGTATTTCCTTGCAGGTGAATAACTTTTCTAGATCCCTTTGTTGAAAAGACTGCCATTTGCCCTACTGAAGTGCTTTGGTACCTTTGCTACCAAGCAATTAACCATTACTGTGAGAATGTGCAGCAGCAAGCAGAAACACTGAAACTGAAATGATATCCAAGATTTAGAGGCAGATTTATCTACATCTATGGGTACTGATTGGGATCACTCCCAGAACATCAGGTCGTGATCTCTGGTGATCTAGGGCTTATATGGGATAAGCAAGCAGTAAGTACAGAGGCAGAATGGCTTGTCAGTTGGGGATTAGTTTGTTTATATAATGTGCATCACAGTGACCAGCCATGTCTAAGAAACAAAAGTAACAGCAATGATAACCCAAACTATTACCTAGGCAACTAAGAAACTGAAGTGTACTGGCTGGGGGGTGAAGTTTCTGCTACAAATGTATTTCTCAACTTACAAGTTGGTTATGCAGTTCATTGCTGGTGTGTGCTCATACCCCACTCTCTACTGACTCTGTTCTTTGGCATCAGAGTTGCTGCATTTGCTCACCATCCTTTTGCCTGACCAAACTTGTTCTCAGTAGCTGAGAAAAGTGCAGTGAAAGAGTTTGGGGCTTTACTGTTACACTGTTTTTGTTCAAAATTGTGAAACTTTCCAAAAATGCATGCAGATAAACTTGTCTGGATGATCCCTGTACAGAATGCTGGATTCTTATGTTTCATAATGTCTAGTTTTGTGGATGTTTGTGAAAAGGATGCTCGGAGCTCTTTGGGTAGCCATACCTGTAACTTCTTTCCCATGACTGATTTCCAAGGGGAGGAGTATGCTGTCAAGCCTCATCTCAGCACACAGTTCCACAGCAGAGCTTTAAATTATGTGATAAAGTAAGTTTTGGCACATCTGGGTGCATATGGCAGATTGAATCTACATGTTTATTCTCTGCAGAATGTCACCAACAGAGCAAGAATTGAATTTTAAAAATCCAAACTGACAAAAAGAAGAGAAGAAACAACAGGAAAGTGACACTACTATTATTTTGGAATTCACCGAAAGTATAGACAAGCGGTGACTATGTGAACAGACCAGAGAAATATGAGAACTATTTGTCCTGAGAATAACAGAGGTGTAAATTGTCATGCACTAGGATTCAGAGGCCTCAGGAGATGAAGGAGCAGGATGCTGTGTAGTCTGAACAGACAAAATAAGCTTAAACCAGAAGCTCGGGAAGATCTTTAAAATGAGCTATCACTTCTCTGGGCTTCCATGCTCCTTCATGAAGCTGGAAGACTACACCCGATACACTGGGGCAGAAGACTGAGATTTTGTCCCGAAGGAAAAGTAAATGAGAAAGATTCTAAGCTTGGAGCTATGACCCATAGCTGAGGGGATAGTTAGCCACAGATGACTTAGAGAAAATAAAAAAGAACCCCTGAAACATGTAAATCCCTTCCTTAATTCAATTTGTAGCAGTGAGGCTTACAGGTCACTCAGTGAATTGTTCAGATTGAAGAAAACTGCAGATCATGGGAATGAGGGGCTTTGTACAAATTGAGGAAGTCATGACCTTTATTTCTCTATGGGAAAGTATTTTTTTAAATGTGTATTTGTGGGGCTGGGGATATAGCTCAGTGGAATAAGCACTTGCCTAGCAAGCGCAGGGTCCTGAGTTCGATCCCCAGTACCGCAAAAATAAATAAATAAATAAATAAATAAATAAATAAATGTGTATTTGTCTGTGTTTTCTGCATGAGATAACTACATTCTGCTACTTCTTTTTCCCTCACTTCCTGCCACCCCCTCCAGGTCTAGCTCCTCTTCCTACTTGCAAAGAATGTATCTCCCTATTTCTTCTTACCTACCTTTTATTTTACTCTTTAAATTATTTGTAGTTTGGGTTTATCTAGGAGAGAGAATGTGATATTTATGCTTGTGTGTAAGATTCATTTCATTTTAATGTTATGGTCTCACAGTGCATCCATTTTTGTACAAGTAACTCAAATTAATCCCTCTTTATGGCAGACTAGTACTCCACTGTAAGTAAACACCACCTTTTCTTTATCCATTCATCTGTCAGTGGACATACAGCCCACTTCCAAGATTTAGCTATCATGAGTTGTGCTTCTATAAACATACGAGTATGCATGTGTCAGTGGGATATGCTGTCTTTAACCAAGGAGAGGAATAGGTCAATCAAATGACTTATTCTTAGTTTTTTAAGGAATTTCCATACTGATTTCCACAATCATTGTACTAGTTTACAATCCCATCAGCAATACAGAAGGGTCCTATTCCACCACAGCCTCAACAATTATTACTTAATTCATTGATGATGACCTTTTTTTCTGGTGTAAGATGCAATCTCAGAGCTGTTTTATTTTGTGTATCCTTCGTGGCCAGAGATGTTGAACATTTTTCATGTATTTATTGGGCATTTGTGCTTTTTCTTCTAAGAAGTGTGTATTCATTTCAACCCTCATTCTTTGAGTGTGACTTTTAATTTGGGAAGGGAGTCTAGCTATATATGAGTTCTTTATATATTGTAGACATTAGTTATCTGTCCAAATAGTAGCTTAAATATTTTTTATTCATTTTAAAAATTAAAGAACTAACAATTAAGACAAAATCGGATAAAAATTTTTACCCAATCTGTAGGCAGTCTTCACTCTGCTGTTCCCTTTGTTATGCAGAAGCTTTTTAATTTTATAATCCCATTTGTTCCTTTTTGGTGTTATTTCTTGTGCAGTTGAGGTTCTGTTCGTAAAGCCCTTACTTGCACCTATGCCTTCAAGAGTTTTACCTATTTTTCCTTCTAGCAGAATGTTTCTGTTTTAATAGCCAGATATTTGATCCATTTCTGTTTCGTTTTTAGTATATGGTGAAAAATAGTTGTCTAGATGGAATCTTCTACATGCGGATGCAGTTCTCCCTGCACCATTTGCAAAAGAGCTTGTCTCTCCTCCTATGTATGTTTTTGGATTATTGATCAGAGATGAGACTAAAGGTGTCTGGAGTTGTTTTTGCATCCTGTACTGTGTTTCACTGAGCCATCTGTCTATTTTGTACCAGTTCCATGGTCCTTTGTTGTTTATCTCTGTAGCTTTGTAATGTAGTTTAAAATCTGAGATTATGATACCTCCTCCTTTATTCCTGTTGCCTAGAATTACTTTTACTATTCTGGATCTCTTCTAGGCAAATATAAACTTTAGGATGTTTTTTCTCATTGTGTGAGAAATCCCATTTGAATTTTGGTTGGGACTGAATTAAATTCATGATTCAGTTACAGAAGTATGCCCATTTTGACAATGTTCTTTCTGATATCCCTTTCGATCTTATTTCTCAGAGTATATTCTTTGATATACAAGGCATTCACTTTCTTTGTTGATTCCTAAGTATTTAACTATCCTTGAAGTTATTGTGAATGGTATTGTTTTCTCAAATTCTTTCTCAGTGTGTTTATTATTAGTAGATAGAAACACAGTTGATTTTTGTGTGATTATTTTGTGTCCTGCCACTTTGCAGAATTTACTTATTACCTCCCCAAGTCTTTTAGTGGAACTCTTGTGCACTTGTCTGTAAAGGACAGTGTGATCTACATGTAAAGATAGTTTGACTTCTTCCCTTCCTGCACATCAGCCCTTTATTTCATTCTAGTTTCAAGTATTATCTTGAACAGGAACTAGTGAACATCTCCATTTTGTTCTTTGTTGTAGAGCAAAAGGTTTCAGTTTTTCTATTTACTACGACTGTGGCAGTAGGTTTGCTATAAATGGCTTTTGCCAGATTAAGATAGCGTCCTTTTATATCAATTTTCCTCTAAGATTTTATCATCAGAGGAGGTTAGATTTTGTTAAAAGTTTTTCTGCATCTGTTGAGATCATTTTGGGATTTTTCTCCTTGCTTCTACTTATATTCTACACCACATTTTTTGGTTTGCATGTGTAGAACCATCTTTGTATCCCTGGGATGAAGCTTATTTGGTCAGGATGTGTAATCTTCTCAATGATTTGTTGCATTCTGTTTGCAAGCACCTTGTTGAGAATTTTTGAAACTAAATTAATTAAAGAGATTGAGCTGTAGTTCTCTTTTTTGGTTGGGTTTTTGTCTGGTTTTGCAGTCAGGTTAATGCTAGCTTCTGGGAATTAATTTGTCACTACTTTCCTGTTTTATTAAAGAGTTTCAAGAGTACGGGCATTACATCTTCCTTGGAGTTCTTGTAGAATTCATCTGCGAGTACTTCAAATTCTAGGCTTCTCTTAGTTGGTAGATTTTTTTTGTTAATGTCCAAATTTATTGCCTATCATTGTACTGTCCAGAGTTCAGTTTTGATAACTTATATTTATCTAGGGATCTATCCCTTCCTTGGAGATTCTCCAATTTAATGGAAACTAGATTTTTACTAATAATCATGTGGATTTGAGTGGTGTTTGTTGTGATGTGTGCCTTTTTAAATTTCTAACTGTATTGGTACAGGTCTTTTCTTTCCTTTTTTTAGTAAGCTTGACAAGGGTTTTTCTAATTTGTTTATTATTTTGAAGAATGAAGTCTTCAATGCATTGTTTAATTTTATGGGTTGTTTTAGCAACAATTTCATTAATTTCCACTCTGATCTTTATAATTTCATTCTTTATGCTAAATTTGGACTTAGACTGTTCTTGATTCCCTAGGACCTCAAGGAACTTCAGGTTATTTATTTGGGATTACTTTAATGTGCAAATTCACAGCTCTAAACTTCTTTCTTAGGACTACCTTCATTGTGTCACATAAGTTCTTCTATTGTACTGGTGTTATCATGTGATTCTATGAACAGTTTAATTTCTTCCTTGATTTATTCAGTGACTCATTTATTATTCAATAGTCTATTGTCACAGCGATATATGTGCACCACTATTTATAGCAGCACAATTTGTCATAGCTAAATCTTGAAAAGAAACCAAATGCCCATCAACTGAGGAATGGTTAAAAAAAGTTGTGGTATTTTTATACAATGGAATGTTATTCAGCTATAAAAAAGATAAACTCGAGGCTTTCATAGGAAAATTAATACAATTAGTGACCATACTCATAAGTGAAATAAATCAGACCCACATGTGTAAACATCATATTGTCTCCCTAGTGTAAGAACCTGAAAAAGTAAATAAAACCTAAAAGGTACAATAGATATCATGAAAGGGAAAATAGTTGCTCAAAGAGAAGGAACAACTGTGATGAGGGAAAGGAGAGAAGAAAGAAAGAAGGAAGGGAAAATTATATGTGTATATACAAGGATAGCTAGGATAATTATACTGCTGATGTCTGTTGGTTTATTAAAAGGAACAGTTAATGCTTAAATTTTTCTTTTTTTGACCAATGTTTCATGATTATATCTGATAATCTGAACAACTAATTTGAAGACAATAATATACAATATAACAACCATTGTTGAATCCCTACTATCTTGATTAGTGAAATTCTATTGTTTTTAATTTTAAATTATTTTTTATTATCTTTAATTGTTTGATCAATCTTGCATTCTTACACCTGGTAATCTGAGCAACTTTGCTGAAGATAACAATATGCAGTATAACAACCATTGTTCACTTCCTGTTACCTTGTTTTGAAATTCTATATTGTTTTTGTGTTTTGTTTCTGTCTTGTTTTTTATTGCTGTTTTCTTTTCTCTTTAAAATAAAAAAGTACACTGTTTAATCTCCATGACTACATAATCTCTGTGGTTTCTCTTGCCATTGATTTCTAATTTCATTGCATTATGATTTGTTAATATACATGGGATAATTTCTTTTGTATTTAGTTAAGCATAGTTTATGGCCAAGTATGTGGTCTGTTTTGGAGAAACTTTAATATGCTGCTGTGAAGCATGTGTATTCTGTTCTTGGGTGGAACACTCTGTAGATATCTACTAAGTCCTTCTGGTCAAAGGAAAGTTTCAACTCTGATATTTCTTTATTTATTTTGTGATATTGAGGTACTAAATTTCCCTAATATAATTGTGTTCATGCTTATCTGATCTTTTATGTCCAATAGTATTTGTTTTATGAAGCTCAGTGTGCCAGTGTTCAGGGCATACATGTTTACGATAGTCATCTCCTCCTGCTAAAGTGTTCTCTTAGCCAGTAGATAGGAACTTTCATTGCCTATTCTAATTAGCTTTGGCTGGAAGTCCACTCTTTCTGAAGATAGAATAGATTCCCAGTTCATCTGGGACTTCTACTACATGGAATATTGGTTTTGATCCTTTTTTTTAATCTTTGAATTACTTTTTAGGCTAGATGCGTCTCTTGTATACAGCAAAGGTTTTGTGTTTTTGACCCAATTTGCCCATTTGTGTCTTTGGATTGAGGTGTTAATATAATTTATGTTGTAAGTTATTATCAAAACACATTGACTTACTCCTATCATGCATTATTTTTCTGTTGCTGATTCCTGGTTTCTTTATTCTTCCTCTTCACCTTCCAGACTGCTTGGCAGCATTGCCTTTAGTATCTCTCTTTAGAGATACCCTTAACACATGCTTTGGGGGAGTTGTGCAGTGTAACCCTAAAGTAGTGGGACACAGAGGCTGTCAGGGAGGCGCGACTGCAGGGAACAATCCCTGAACCCAAAAGAATGAATTCCTGATGGTGGAATTTCAGGCATCGACTGACAGGCTGCACCCAGACTCCAGGCCGGTGCTTGCAGGTGCCAAATGATGGCCTGAACTATGAGTAAGCAGGACTACATGAACGCTTCGGTGCAGGAACCCCCTCTTGACTACTCGTTCAAAAGCAACCATGTCGGGACTTCCAGGAAGATGGCGACCAGGTGAGTGGCAGAGGGAATCTCTCCCAGAGACCAATCCTTTGCACGCGGGTGCCCGCTCCGTGGATGCAAAGTTCCAACTGATCAGGCTGCACTCCGCAGCCTGAGCATTAAAGGGCCGGCTGACAAGCCACGTGGCGAGAAGTGGGCTGATCCTGAGAGCTGGGTACCTGAGGGATCGGTGCTGAGCTTGGGCCGCAGCTCGGTTCAAATCGCGTACAGCCGAGAGCGATTGGGGAGGGAAGGACGCCTCCAGCTCCTGAACCCGATCGGCTCAAAGGTGGCTGTAACCAGGATTTGTTGGAGGCAGCAGAGCAGAGGAAACTCTGAGAACGCACTACTGGGACAGACTGTGCCAATCTGGGCAGCGGTCTGGGATCCCGCTCAGAACCCCACCCCCGCAGCCGGCGCAGCATGAACAGGAGCAGCTGAGATCGGCAGGATTTCTGAGTCGTGAAAAAGCTCGATCCAGGGAGGTACATCTGAACAGCATTCCTGTCTGCACGATCCCAGGGTGAGTTAAGTGGGCACTCTAACTGGTCTTTCCTGAATCGGGAAGAAGCTCTGACCAGCAAGTGACATCAAAGCAGCTTTAAGGACTGCGGGATCTCCCGGGTGGGAAGAGCAAGCCAGGTGCCCCGACAGGATTTGTGAGGGGGGAAGGAGCTCCACGCAGGGAGCAACACCTGAGTGGCCTGTCTGCAAGACTCCTGGGGCGGCGAGCTGTTTATACGCCCCAGCCAGGTCTTGGGGAAGGGGGTAGAAGCGGAAATTTCAGCAGACAGCTTAAGGGACATTCTCCCAAAGAGAAGGAATCATTGGAGCAGCCTCTGCAGCAGACCTTTGCCTGCTGAACTGCCTGGGGAATTTATAGCTCCACATTTTGAATCTGGTACCCAAAAATGGGAAAACAGAGGAACAAAACGCAGTCTCAAAACTCAACCCCACCCAGAACAAGTTTTGAATGTGAAGATACACGGGAACCAGGAAGCCACAAACCTTCAAGTTATGAAACAATTGCACCCGAAATGAAACAACTCCAACAGGCCATAAAAGAGCTTAAAGCAGAAATAAGCCACATACCCGCAATGATTTCTCAGACAAAAACAAGCTGAAAACAATGATGGAAGAAATGTTCCATTCACATACAAAACAAATAGACAAAAGACTAGAAGAAAATAGGAAACAAATGGAAACCTTACCAGAGCAATTTAGGAATGAATTACCAACAAAGAAACAGGTCCAAAGAGAATGCCAGGATTTGAAAACTAACGCTGAAAGCATGCAAAACCATTTAAATGAAACCGAAGATAGAATTTCAGAACTTGAAAACAGCATGGCAGCTTATGAGCGTGAAAGGAAGAATCTCATGATATCATCAAAGACACAAGAAAAGTCAATCCAACAGCTGCAAGACAAAGAAAAACATAACAATATTCGAATTATAGGAGTGTGTGAAACAGCAGGAGATCTCACAAACGATATAAAAGGAATATTTGATGAAATAATAGCAGAAAATTTCCCAAACAAGGTAAAAGATACTGAAGTTCAGTTAAGCGAGGCATATAGAACCCCAATGATCCATAACCCAAAGAAAAACACACACAGGCGTATAATAGTCAAGATCCCAGATATCCAGCAAAAGAACACAATATTAAAAG
>PVLD010009637.1:0-75761 GCA_004027595.1 Dinomys branickii
CTCCCTCCCTCCCTCCTTCCTTCCTTCCTTCCTTCCTTCCTTCCTTCCTTCCTTCCTTCCGTTGGGACTAGGTCTTGCTATGCAGTTCAGGCTGTCCTTTTGCTCACTTTGTAGCCCAGGCTGGTCTTGAACTTGGAATGATCCTCCTGTCTCAGCCTCCCGAGTGTTGGGAGTATTGACTGGGTTTATAGGTGTGCACCACTATGGTTGACCTTGGGTTGAATTTTTTTTATCTCCTACCACAACCTCTCAGAGTATAGACATGTACCACCACGTCCAGCTTGCATTTTGATGCCTTGCACATTTGGACTTAAGTTCTTTTTCTTCCTCTCAACATTTTGCCCATAAACATTGGAGTTGTGGACAAGTTTTAAGATTCTAATGACAGCTAAGATTCTTACCCATATGAAAATGTATATAGAAAATTTTACATATAAGTTTAGGATTTACAGACTCCTGAAACCTATTCAGAGGTACATCCAGTGACAGAATTTGTGAATAAATCAAAAAAATAGTGAAAACCAGTGTTCTATATCAGATTTTCTTAAAATAGTATTTACCAGCTACTGAACAATTTTGTATTCTTAAAAGTCATTTATTTGTATTCTTTGCCATCCCCCAAAACATTTGCTGACCTATTGAAAAAACAACAACAACAAAAAGGCTAGACCTAGTTGCACATCCTGTAATTCCAGAATTCTAGGAGGTTGAGGCCAGTGGATCACAAATTTAAGCCCACCTGAAGCAAGTTAGCGAGAGTCCCGTCCTAAAGTAAGATCTAGGGGGGGTAGCTCAATTCTCAGACTCTGGATTTAGTTCCCAGTACCACTATGAAAAAATAGAAAGAAAAAAGTAAGACGCCCAGAGAGTATAGGCGTAGACTTGAGTTTCTCAAGTATTTTCTCATTTAACATCCATGGGCCCCAGAAGATTGTGTGTGTGATTTATGAGTAGCACCAAAATTAACCCACAGTGTACAGTAAAACCACTTACTGTACTCACAGACTTGTACCACCAACCACATGATCTAATTTAAGTCCATTATGAAATAAAAATTCCTGACCCGCCTTTTGAGGAAATTCTGTGTGATACTGTTTTTGTATTTTTAAGTTTTTTGAGACAGAGTTTCACTTTGTGTACTTCTGGCTGGCCTTGAGTTCACTATGTAGCCCAGGCTGGCCCTGAACTCACAGTAATCCTCCTGCCTCAGCCTCTTAAGTGCCAGAATGATAGGCGTGCACTGTCATTCCCAGCAATTTTTCATATTTTTGAGATAGGATCTCACTGTATAGTTCAGGCTGTTGTGGAAATCACCTTGTGGCTCATGCTGGCCTTCCCCAGCTATGCAGCTTCCCCAGCCCTGGGATTATAGGTATGTACCACCACACCCGCCTACTTTTGTATTTGTTTCTTTTTTTTCTTTCTTTCTTTTTTTTTTTTTTTAGGGTTTTGTTCTGCACTTCAGGCTGGCCTTAAACTCACTTTGGAGCCCAGGCTGGCCTCAAACTTGGAACGATCCTCCTGCCTCAG
This sequence comes from Dinomys branickii, assembly GCA_004027595.1. NCBI lineage: Eukaryota > Metazoa > Chordata > Mammalia > Rodentia > Dinomyidae > Dinomys > Dinomys branickii. The sequence continues at coordinate 1,531 of PVLD010009637.1, forward strand.
CCTCCCGAGTGCTGGGGTTACCAGCATGTGCCATCACGCCTGGCTATTTCTGTATTTCTTACACACTGTTTTTAGAAATATTATACTAACAGAGATAATTATTATGGGCTTTGCAACGTATGCTCTATATATTACATGCTTTTTCCAACATTTGTACTATGACTAGTATTAAATATGCATATAATGGCTCACGCTTAAATATCAGTTACTTAGGAGTCTAAGCAAGCAGATCACAAGTTCAAACCTACATTAGGCAATTTAGCCGTGTAGCTAGAATCTGCCTCAGAAAGAGACTGGTGATGTGCAGCTTGGTGTAGAGTCCCTGGATTTAATTGCCAGTTCTGCAGTAAAGGGAAGAAAAAGTAATTTTGACTTGTGTTTTTTCATTGCTCTAAATGTATAATCAAGATGAAGTCTCAAGGACTTGAAGAAATTCCAGTTTTTGATATTTCTGAGAAAACACTAAATGGAATAGAAAATAAATCAGCTGATGAAGAAAGACTTGCCTCAGGTATAGTTGATTAAAATAAGAAAATTTTATTTAGAACATCAGCTAGCTTTAAAAATATTTGTTACACTTTTAATTTGGCCACTCTGAATTCAAGAAATTTTTTGGTGCTTAACATGAAAGACATGAAAAAGTAACTTAATTGATTTTCTTGAATTGTCAGCTTGTACCTCATCACAACATTCTGTTCTATTGATGGTAATAAAAAGTTGTCAGGTGTTTACTTGCAGGAGCTCTGAGTTGTTTTTTTTTTTTTTTTTTTTTCCTCCTGTCATACTGTTTCCTTGAGAAACTGTTATATCTCAGGCTGCTTTCTGTCTTTTAAGCTGAGCCACGTAGTTAGGGATAGAGCTAAGGCCTGCCTTGCAATGAAGGTCCTGAGTTCAATTTCCTGCACCAAAAAACCCACAAATAAACCCCTTGGCAATTAACTTTTTCTTAATTTGATAAGACATACCTATGTAAACTTTGAACCTATATAGTTTAACATGCTTTTTCTCTCTTTCAGATTTGATTGATCCTGTCACTTTAGAAACTCCACTACCCAAAAACCTTGTGGCACAAATCAGTGCCCTTGCTCTTCAGCTGGAGTCAGAAGACCTCCGTCGCTATTCAGGGAGTCAGCTATTTGAAATGCACGAGAAACTTGGTACTATGGCGAACTCTATAATAAAAAACCTGCAGTCACGTTGGAGTTCACCAGCCCATGAAAATTCTTGTTAGTATCTTAAGGGAAAATTGAGGAGCCTAAAACATCACCTTACTTATTGATTGAGAAAATGGAGTCTATATTGCAGAATTTAAGAGGAAACTGCTCAGTTAGTAACATTTAAAACACTGTGAAGGGTAATTATTTTATTGTGTAAGTACAGTTTCTTAATTTCATTAAGTTTTTTCTCCACCATATTTTCTTGGGTACTACACATAGTTTTTCATGAAATTTAAATATTTCACTGAAATTCAAAGCAAAAGTAGAAAAAAGTATACACTTTATTCCATATTTTGAACTCTTTACTTCGGTGAAGCGTGTAATGCAAAATAAGTGAAATTGAAATTTATTGAAATTTTGCTGACTGGTTAACATGTTCATACTTGGGTTTTGGTTATTATTCCTATTTTGTTTTACCTGAGGTTTGGGAAATAGGTTCCTGGTAAAACACTTGACGTGAGATGCGAAAAAGCTGGGATTTTTTTTTTTCCTTCCTATAAGATGTGACCTTTGGACAACTTGGAAGAAAAAATTTAAAATGCCAAGTTTCAACTTCTTAGCTCAAAATATTAATACAGAATGTACTAAAATTCCATTCCTTTGCATTACCAAATATTTGTTCAGCAGCATTTGCCTGTGAAAATTTACTCTTGAGACATACAGTATTCATTGCTATGTGCATGACTGTTTGTACATTATGTATAGTTGGCATTTAATTTATAAATTTCAACCCTCATTGATTGCATGAGTTATTCCTCAGCTTTTTGTGAATACCTTGGTTTTGTTTAGTTGAAACCTTTGTATATATTTAATACAGAAATGTCATTATAGGCAGAAACATTTCATGGGCTTGCTGCAAATACTTGTAGTATTCTGTATCTACAAATACAACAACAGAGTTTTGTATTTAGTTGAAAGTCTCCATTAAAACATGGGTTTATTTTCTAAAGTATCCAGAAAATTACTGAAACGAGACAATGTTACATGACAACTCTGGTATTCATGCCCCTTTTTTTTTTCTTTTGGTTTGGAAGAATATACCAGCCACTAGAAAGTGTCTCATTAACATTTCTTCTTAATGAAGAGTTTAGTCTGAGTATATATTCATTGCAAATTGGACTATAAGAAGTCTAGAGATAACCTGCTTTTTCCACCTATTCGTAAAAGTAAACTTGGAAGAAGTTTGAAACTGTTATTTTTATATGTGTATGTATGTTTTGCCAAGTTTAAAAATAGAGTAATTAAAACATTTGTAAATTTCACCAAGTAGTATTAGTGCCTGGCTTCCCATGTATGTTATGTCTTTGTGTGTGTGAGACAGAGACAGAGACTTGATGTGTAGCTCAGGCTGGTCTTGAATTTGAGATCCTCTAGCCGTAGTGTCTCTTGAGCACCCTGATACAGGTGTGTGCCACCTTGGCCAGCTTACTTTTTTTTTTTTTTTTTTTTAAGCTAGAATTTATCTCATTTGTTCTCTGATAGGATCAGTGAATTATTCCTTTGTATAGTTAACTCTTACTTGGAAAGCAAGTCATAGAAGTACATCAAGTCACAGAGAGCTTAACCTTTCGTCTACTTTAAGGTCTCCCTAAGAAGTAGGGACCTCCAACCAATCCCTATAAAAATTGATACCTTTTTTATCAGAATAAGAAATATTTTACATATTTTTGGTTTCAAACATAATATATATCACATATATGTGTGTGATAGATATGTACAGTTATGGTCTTAGGAAATTCTGGGATTGTTGAACTAAGAATTACAGCTTAATTAAAACTATTAAACTTAAAAATGGAATCACAGTTGTGGTTTACAATGTCCATATTTATAATAATCATCTGTAGTCCTTCAGTGTCTTAGGATCATTAACAAAATCCTTTTTTCTTTTTTCTTTTTTTCTTTTTTAATTTTTATTTTTGGAGACAGGATCTCACTTGGTAGTTCATGCTGGCCTTGAATTCACCCAGGCTGGCCTTAAACTTGCAGGACCCGCCTGTCTTAGCCTCCCAAGTACTGGGATTTAGTCCATTGTATTTAATACTGAAGAAGCACATGAGTTTATATGACACAGGTATGAGTATAAGAAAGGGTGTGTTTGTGTTGCATACTTTAATGCAGAGACAGTAAGAATCCATAGATTTCACACCTACATTGCCATAAGGTTTGTATGAACTGTTCTTGTATGCTGATGGGATGAAGTTCTTGGGCAGCTAGATAGTACAGCAGAAAATGTGACTGAAATGCTTACCATGTTTGTACTTAAATTAATTGAATTTGATTTAAGTACTAGTACTAGTTAAATTGTGGTTCAGTGAACTTGTATTTAAAAATACTATTTGAGGCCAAATGTCAGCTTGTTGAATGTTTTTTGGTTGCTGCGGTAACAAGCATATATATGAATTGCCTTACTTCAGTATTCTTGCCTTAAATTTTCTACAAATATCTCTCTGGAGCAACAAAAGCATTCATATTTTGGTAGGCTCCAGGGTATTGTTTCACTAATAAAATAAAACTGTTTTTCAGCTCTTTTCGTTAATAAAACATAGCAGATACTAACAACAGTCAGATCTGGTTTCTTAATAATTACCTTGAAGGATCTGATGGCATGCAGTATAATTTCTAATACCTATGAAATCTATTCAATTGATTTCAGTGGATTTAAATTTTCAATATTTAGTTGAGTCCATTATGTAAAGTTACTGGGCTATGTCAACAAATTTGAAACCATTGGAGCTTTACTCTTAATTTCAAATTGTATAGATTGAGTAAATAGTGTAAATTAATCCTTTTGGGGTAATACAGTCAAATATAGGATTGAAGTCTGAACTTTAAAAATGTGATTGCTGACATTGCCCATAGATTCTGTTTTCTGTACAGTTTGAAGGTAGTTAAGGATTTTGTTAGCTATTTCAGGATAATAGAAATACCAATTATTGGCAGAACAAGAAATAAAATTTGGAAAAAAATACAGAAATTTGTATCTAAGTGGGGTTTTAAAGGAATGAAAATTCTCCAGAAATTGCTGTTGGAAAAGCTAGTTGGTTGAGATTTAACAGATTTGGTAGGTGGAGGAATTTGTGTTATTAAAGCCATATGCATTTTATCCCTAAGCCACTTGAAAACCATTGTATGTTTCATGCATATAAAATGTATCTGCACACACACACACACACACACATTAGACTGAACTTCAGATATTTTAACAGTGCTTTTCAGATTTGTAGAGTGCAAGTAAAAATGTGAGTTCTGATTCAGGAGATCTTAGTCAGGGTCTGAGAGCCCATGTTTCCAACAGACTCCCAGGGTGTCTGCAGGCACTGCTGGTACCCATTGATTGCACTTGTGATAGGGTTAAGAGGCTCCAAGCCTTTGTGTAGGTTTTGCTAACCCAAGCAGATTTAAGTCCTTAAAATAAAAGGTTAAAGCTAGACTTTAATTTCTGAAGTTAATGAATTGGGAATTGCAGATTGATTTTGAAGCCTTCGATTTAAAGTTTAAAACTTTCTAAAAGTTAAGGACAGACTTTTGTCTCTTTCAGAGCCTCTAAAAATAAGGGATTTAAAAAAATAGGTACCCTTAAGAGTTGAGTCTCATTTTACAAAGAACTTTATTAATGCATCAGATTAGACAGCATTTTCTCATAATGTATGTGTGAATCATAGTCTCATTTTTGCTGATAGTAAAGTTTTCAAATAATCAAATATAATCAGTTTAGATTTTGTTGTCACTTTATTAATAATAAAACCTAAAAAAGGGATATTATTTCTAAGGTTTGTTTAGCATAGTGTGCCATAATGAAATCTCACCTGACAGAAATGCTTTGTCATACTACTGAGGACTTTCGGTAGCTTAACTTGTTACGTTACTTCATTGAGAATTTGTTTCATTATAAAGTGTTACTTGAAAGGTACAGTTGAATAATTTGATTTTTTTAAAGTTAATTTTTCTTGAACTTGGATATGAGATTGCCCTTACATGTTTAAACACTGTATTTGTAAGAACTGCTTTAAATCAAGTAGCTTTTTTTATTTTATTTTATTTTATTTTATTTTTGAGACAGGGTCTCGCCATGCAGTTCAGGCTGTTCTGGAGCCCACTTTGTAGCCTAGTTGGCCTGGCCTCAGCCTCCCGAGTGCTGGGATCACAGGCATGCCCATGCACCACCACACCTGGCGAGAACTACTTTAATTCAAGAGACTTAAGAAAATTTGGAAAAGTCATGTCATAGGATTTTGAAATGGGTTTATCAAGATTTATTTGTTAAAGTGAGGCATGATAGCTCATGTGTAATACATAGCAACACTTTGGAGAATTGAGTTCAAGATTAGCCTGGACATTTATTGAGAGCCTGTCTCAAAAAATTTGTTATTGATTGCTTAAGTTCATGGTTTCTTGGGGCCCAATTAATGGGATATTTAGTATATGCCAGGTTTAAAGCTCTACCTTTCAAATTTGAAGATCTGTATGGTAGTCAATTGAGAGTTCACTGAGTTCAGAGAATACATAATAAATTTTACAATGTGGTGTTAACCATTTTTCGCTTTATATACTAATCCTTTCTCCAGTGAACAGTTGAACTTGTTTTTTCAATCCAAAGATGACACATGGTAAGCTGTAACCCATACTCTTTAATAAGACTGTAAAACTGAAGGCTATCTTTCCAGTTGTTGATTCCAAAGGAAGAAAAACCTGATGTAATATGTATGTTTGTGGTTAAAGCTGAACTGTTCAAACAGCAAGCAGCAATGCTGACAGGAGTGGTGAAGTGTGTGGGGGGGGATGTGGGACCAAAATTTTAGTGATCAAGTCAGGCTTTTCGATGTAGGGACAAATAGTTACACACTGAGAAGAGCTGTTAACCATACCTGGGAGCTGTTCCTTACCAAACAGCACCGTAATCGATGTTCATAAACCCTGTGGGTGATTTTTCTAAAACTAGTTTAGCAGCCCCCCCGTACACCAGCAATAAATTAATTCCCAACAGAAGGCAGTTTTGTTAAGTGGGTAGAAAATGTGAATAGGAAGTTTACTTTTAAAATAGTGTTAGGGAACTGGAAATGAAATGTATAATTATTTTTATACATAATGAGTAAAGGGTGTTTAAAGTATTTTATTTTTATAGGTTGAAAGCTTTATAAAAGAAAGTGGATACAAGGCGGACTAGTGTTTGAATACAGACATTGAGTGGCAGCACTGGTTTTTGTATAGGGAACAGGTGGCTGCACCTGCCCCGTTTTCATACTGCCCATGAGCTAACAGCTGGAGTTTTCTATTTTTTATATGATTGGAAAAAGTTAAAAGACTGTTTTGAAAAGGATGAAAATCTATGAATCAGCCTCAGCGTCTGGAAACAGTTCTGTTGGAAGAGCCACGCGCATTTACACACTATTGGCTGCTTCCTTGTTCCTGTGGCAAAGTTGAGTCTGACACAGCTGCAGAGCCAACAATTGTTAAGATAGTTACTATCTAGCTGTTTTCAAATCTGTTAGTTCTTACTAGGAAAGATAGTTGCGTTCATCTGTGGCATGTAGCTAATGATCGGCTTCTTGCAGGCTTGACGAGACTCCTTTTGTTGTACTACTCATGTTTATAAAGTGGATTGGCATCATTTCATTTGTCTCTTACTACTGCTCACATGAACATACCAAGAGCTACTAGACCTTTTTTCAAATACGGCTTTTTAGTCCTAAACTCTTGAAGTAGCTGTTTGCGGTGAAAATAAGGGTCTTTGGTCTGAGGGAAAAGAATCTGGCACTAACATGTTGTTACACCTGTGGTGTAAAGTTGGATACAGGAGTTTGCTTTCTGTGTTGATGAATTACCAGTTGCTTTCAGCCTATGTAATTCTGCCTCCTCTGTACAGCCCTGATACGCACTTAGAAAAAGACTGAGAGCCAAGCCAGTCCCTTAGTAGCCGTTCAGTGCTTTCATTGGCTTCACTTGGCAGACTCGAGAGTGTAGTCATTCAGAGAGCATTTGATAATGCTTTCAAAATGAAGTTGAAACTTAAAATACCTGTTACTATTAACTACACTAAATTGTATATATGGTGCAGTTTTATTTGATCATGTAATACTTCACACGATGTCTGTAGCAGGTAGAGCTACATTTTTCATTTTGACCATCGAGAAGAATCTGATGCACAGTAAGACCTGTCATGAATTCAGTTGATTGTTAACATTTGCTAATTGAAACTGGTTATTGCAACTTTTTTTTTTTAAGAAATGCACTTTTTACCGAGAATAAAACCATTAAAATTTAAATTCTGCTGCTCGTTTTTCTATGCTTTAGCTTGTGTGTGTGCTTTGTATATGTAGTGTAATCCAGGTATAAATGTAAACATTTTATCACTCCACTGACAGCCTTTTCTAATTTTCAACCAGGGTTTATGACCTGCTTTTTGAGAGGGTTTTTAGACGTTTCCTTCGTTTGATGAGTTCTGCAGTCTTACCCATTTTAAGTGAGGGAAAAGTGAGATAAACAGTGTTGTTAAAAGATAATGCATTACTGTTTGGGACCACAAAAACAGTCCTGGATGAGTAACTGGATGTGTGAAGCCTGAGATAAAATAGCGGGATTGATTGCTTCTGAGTATTATGAGGAAGAATCTGTTCCATGTGTTAAGTTTCTGTTTATTTCCTGGCTGCTTAGGGCATTTCAGGGCATTGTCCCAAACTTCCTTCGCTTCACATGGCTTTTCCCTGTGTATTTGTCCAAAGTCAGCCCATTTCTAAGGACCAGAATCTGTTGAGTTAGATCTCACCAAAACATGAATTTGGGGGCAACACAAAGCAACTGAAAACGTATGTTTGGACCTGAGCTTTGGCTGTGGTGTAACCTAGAGAAGAAAATCTCACAATTTTGATGTTCGAATGAATATCTCATTGCTAAAGTTCTTTACAGTTTTCTGGTAGTGAAAATAGAACTAACCCGTATCATTGCACTGGCAAAAAAGAGGCCACAAGCCAATTCATTGGAAGTCAATATTATTTGGAAGGTGTAGTTGATGTTTTCAAACCTTTCTTGAGATGCACAGTGAAATGTGAGTAATGAGATTCACTTTAAGAGGAACTACATAGTAGAAAGTATGAACTGGAAAGCAGAGGATTCTCATTTTTCAAGCTTTAAAGGATACAGAAAAGTTTTTGTAATAGTTTATGGCAGACCTAGAATGTAAGAATAAAATTTAAAACAAATGCAGCCCATTGTACTGAATTGTAGTTTCAGGTGTTTCTAAAGTTTGAAGATACCTCCACAACTGATTGTAGCCTGTCTTAACTTGGATTATTAGTTTACGTGCAGACTGAAGACTTGCAGTAGCACAGTGTTCTTACACCATTGCTATTCTCAGGCATTTCTTTAGTTCTTGATCTGCGATGTTTCTCAAAGGCTGTTGTGTTAGAGATGTATGTGGTTATTGTACTGTTAGGAGTTTATGTTTTATTTAGAACCATTTAAGACTTGGGCATACTGCCATGCTTAGTTCGCTTATATAGGGGTCAAACATGCTGGAGGAAAGAGATTTTAAGAATGGTGCTGGGAAAAGTGACATCCTAAGTGCTGAAGACTGGCCTAAACCCATCTCTCTCGCTGTACACTAAGATAGAAATGGTTCAAAGATCTACATAATAAACAATTTGCTGGAATATAGAAAAGGTAGAACTCTTGAAGGCATAGGTACAGGCAAAAACTTCTATCAGCAAAACAGCAGTTCCACAGAAAATACAGATTCAACAACTGAGATCATATTAAAAAGCTGCACAGCAAAGGAAACCAACGGTGAAGAGAAACCTGTGTAGTGGGAAGCAATTTTTGCTAGCAGCTACTCAAAATTAGACCCCCTCAAATTTAACAATGTGTCTGAAGTGAAATAGACACTAATCAGATGAAGTACAAAGAGCCAATACATGAAAATATGCCCAACATCACTGGCTATTAAATGCAAATTAAAACATTGGGATTACATCTCCAGAAAAAATGGCTGCCAAGTAAATGCTGGCAAGGCTGTGGGGAGCAAGAAGCCTTTCTCCATTGTTGATAGGGGTGTCACTTGGTATAATAACCACTATGGAAATCAGTAGGGAGTTTTCTCAGTAAAAGGGCAGAGGTTAGGAAGATGGTGGAGTGGTAAGCAGCAACAACTCAAGATTTGGAATTGAACTGGAAAATTTGGATAGAAGGGGGGATGGGTGCCATGGTTTGAGGGATATTGCAAGTGGAGCAGTATAGTACAGGACACAAGACTAGTAGTCACCGAAAGAATCCGTAACACCTCATGCAAGCTTGTTGCACAGATGTGTGCAGGGAAGGCCCAAAGGTTGGTGGAAGCTAGAAAGTCTGCCAGTGGGTTGAAGGATCTGTGCTAGCAGGCTGAGGGATGTCCACTGGAGCCAGGAAGCAATGCACAAAGAACCAGGGCTCTTGAAAAATACCACAGCCATCTTCAACAGTGAGGTTCTGAGCTCTGATGAGGAAAGCCAAGTTCCCATCAGGAAAGCTAGTGTAACAGGCTTCTCCAGGAGACTGGCAGTGCAGTATCTTCTCCTCTGGAATGAAGTGATGCTGAAAGTGAGGACCAGAGCTCCCCAAAAATTAACCGAAGTGATTTTTGGTCCTGACAAGGTCTTGAGCTCTTTGGAAGATGAAACCACCACATTCATCAGGAAAGCCAGCATGACGAGGTCTTCCAAGAGAACCAACAGCTCCTTACAGCTACTAGTTCCAAAGAGCCTAATTTCTCCAGTTTTGCCTCATGCTGCTGGCAACAGTCCCCAGGTGGGTCTCCTACACCCGGCACCATGCTGACTCAGCTCAACTGGTTGTTACAAGTTGATCACTAATTGTCAATCCACCGCCATGGGTCTCTGGCACCGAAGGAGAGTCAAGGGAAAATTGGAGCCTACAGAGAATGAAGAGACCACAATGCAGAAAAGCAAGGGGCACTGTGCACTTTTATCTCTCGCTCCTGGCTTGTGTGAGAAAGGAAGGTCCAATCTACAGAGACAGTGCAAGTCGTGACTCCAGAGGCCTTCAGGGAGAAACATGAATAGAGCATTGGATGCTGTACACTACAATGGCTGGTGAGTGACGCCGGTCCAGGTGACTACCAATGTCCCCCCACGAGAGAGGGCCTGGCCAGATGCCCTTTTAGGGAGCAGCCAACTGAGCCTGATACTCAGGAGCATCCTTGGGTTGGCTTCATTTCAGGCCTGGCAGTGGTAAGCTCACACACTGACTAGGGCAGACACAGCCACAGGAGATCTCCATCTAGCCAGATACATAGAGTTTTATAAGCTAAGCTCAGACCCTGCTTATATGACGAGGCTAGGTTCAACCTCAATTTCTGTGGATTTAAAAGTTCAGAATGGATGCCCTACTATAATTCTACTGCCTGCTTGCTGGATATTCAGCATGAATTTGGGCTTTGACTGCCTCCATTGTTTACCAGCAAGAGTGTCTTGAGTTGGACACTGCCACAAAACTATACCCCAGAGTATAACCATGTGCTTGGAACCAGACAGTTACGTGGTTTTGTTTTTTGTGTGTGAATGTTGTCTTTTTCCTTCCCTCCTGGCTGCTTCAGTTCCTGAGGCTTGGGTAATCTTCCTTTGTTCTTCATCCTTGCTTTTAATCACTTCTTTCATTGATCTATTTATTTTCCTCTTTAAAAGAAATTAGGGCTGGGAATATAGCTCAGTGGCACAGGTGCCTGCCTAGCAAGTGCTATGTCCTGAGTTCAATTCCCAATACAAAAAAAAAAGTTTCGTGGGTGTGGTGACACATGCCTGTAATCCCAGCACTAGCACTCGGGAGACTGAGGCAGGAGGATTGTTTGAGACCAGCTTGGGCTACAAAGTGAGCTCAAATCCAGCCTGAACTACATAGCAAGATCCTGTCTCAAAAAGATAATAATAAAAATAAATTAGGAAAGACATGGAAACTATGAATTCCATAAACCATTCATAAAAATCCAAGAGATTAAAAATTCTGTTGAAAATACAGAGTCAACAAAACCAAAGAATGTCAGCTCTAGAAGGCAGGGTTATGGTGGCAATCACCGAATGAAAGACTTCTGAGTAGCAAGGGGCCATGACAAATAAATCCAACAGCTGTTAGGCAATATGAAGAATACTAATATACAATTAATTTGATTCAATGAAAGATTAGAAGGTAGCGCAAAGTTCATTTTTTGAAAAACAAGTAATGGAAAACTTTCCAACCAAGAAAAAGAATTTAGCATAGTTAAGTGAGGCATATAAAACTCCAAATAATCATGATCAGAAAAAAAACTGCACTAAGGCCCATACTAGTCAAGATTTGAGAAATTTAGCATAATAGAATATTAAAAGCTGTTAAGGAAAAGAAATCCCCTATAAGGGAAAATACATCTGAAAGCAGATTTCTCAACACAAATCCTTAGGGAAAGCTTGGGCCGAAGTATTTCAAGCACTAAAAGCAGACAACCTCCAACACAGATTGATGTACCTTGCAAAGTTATCTTTCAAATTTTATGGAGAAATAAGGTACTTCCATGATGACCACCTGAAGAAATTTATGACCACCATACCAGCACTTCAAAAATTTCTGAAGAATATTCTAGAAAAAGACAACTTCAAAAATCCCAGCATATTCAATCTACTGGGCAAGGCAAGCAATTAAATAGTGAAAGAATGGGTACTAGCAACAGGAAAATAATCCCAAGAAGAGGTAAGTACCATCCATGTCAATGGTTTGAATTCACCAATCAAAGGAAACATTGGCATAGGATCCTGCAGGGCACTCTTCCAGTCATCTACCTTCTGTTTCCCACCAGCCAGGGGTTGAATCATGGTAAGGAGGCTGAAAAAGATTCATCCCACTGGAAGAATGTTTATCCTTTCAGATGGAGAGGGAAATAGAACAATTACTGGAGCCAACTGAAGAAGTAATCTGGAATCGTGGAAGGAGTTGGCAGAATAATAGCCAAGGCAACCATCATGTGTGCATCTTATGAACAGTTTAGAGAAGATAACAGTCCTTTTTATCTTGGACTTTACAACAAAGTGAAAATTACAAATTCTCTCAGGTTTTTCTTTTTCAGAGTTGTGCAGTGTGAATCTTGATGAATTTCTTTTATGATTACAAGAAGCTCCATTGATGAATATTAGAGAAACCCCCTTATTTGAGGGGGAGAATGATTTGTAGTATTTTTAAAGATAGCCCACTATCACCACTTCTTTTCAATATACTTCTGGAAATATTAGCCAGAGAAATTAGACAAGAAAAAAAGGAATGAAAGAGGGTAAAGTATGACTATTTGCAGATGACATGACCCTCTCATAGACCCCCCCAAAGCAACACCAAAAGACTCAATATTAACAAATTTAGTAGCATAGCGACATACAGACTCTGCTCAAAAGTCAATGGCACTTCTGCACATGAGTAACAAACTCAGAAATTAGGGAACCTACGTTTTTCACAATAGCAGTAAGACAATGGAAAGACTTAGGAATTATTCTAGCAAAGGAAGTGAAAAGCCTCTACATTGAAAACTATAATACTATGAAAAAGGAGATCAAAAAGGGTATCAGAAAATGGCAAGGAATCCTCTGTTCTTGTATAGGCAGAACTAATATGGTGAAAATGGCCATACTTCCACAACTGTTATGTAGATATAATGCAATCTCAATCAAAATAACAACAGCATACCTCACAGAACTAGAAAAACCAATCCTGAAATTCATATGGAACCAGAAGAGATCTGGAATGACAAGAACAATTCTTGGCAATGAAAGCAAGGAAGGGGGATCACAATCCCCAATTTGAAATTATACCTCAAAACTACTGTGATTTTTAAAAAGAACAGCATGGCATTGGCAAAGAAAGAGACCCAAGGAACAATGGAACAGAATGAAAGATGCAAAAACAACTCCAAGGGTACTCAGCTACCTAATCTTTGACAAAGAGGCATAGTACCTGCACTTGGAAGAAAGATTGCCTCTTTAATAAGTGGTGCTGGGAAAACTGGCTTTCTACATGGTGAAGACTAAACCTAGACCCACATCTCTCACCATGCACTAAACTGAAATTTTATTTTTTGTCTTTTTGAGACAGGGTTTCACTATGCAGTTCAAGCTGGCCTAGAGCTCACTTTGTAGTCCAGGCTGACCTCAAACTCACAATGATCCTCCTGCCTCCTCCTCCTAAGTGCTGGGGTTACAGGCATGTGCCACCACACCTGACTAACTAAAATTGAAATGGACCAAAGACTTAAAAGAGAAATACTTAATCTACTGGAAGATAGATTAGGTAGAACTCTTGAAGACACAGGTTTAAGCAAAACATTCATTAACAGAGCCCTGAGTGGACAGGAAATTAGAGTCGACAACTGAGATCATATCAAATTAAAAAGCTTTTTTTGCATAGCAAAAGAAATGACCAACAGAGTGAAGAGATAACCCACAAAATGGGGAATTTTTTTTTACCAGTTATTCCTCAGACAAAGGACTAACATCTAGTTTACATAAAGAATTAAAAAATTAGACCCCCTCTGAAGTTAAAGACACAATGCAAAAGTGGGCATCTGAAATGATGAAGTATAAAAAGCAACTAAATATATGTGAAGATGCTCAACCTCCCTGGTAGTTCAAGAAATGCAAAATGAAACAGATTCCATCTCACTCCAAAAGAATGGCTATGATGAAGAACTCAACCAATAACAAATGCCGGGAAGGCTGGGAGAAAAAGGAACCCTTCTCAATTGTTGGTGGGAGTATAAATTTGTATAATCACTATGAAGTGATTATACAAAATCAGTATAGAGAGTCCTCAAAACACTAAATCTAGAGATTCCACCTGACCCAACTGTGTCCCTCCTAGGTATCTTCCCAAAAGCATTATACCAAAGTTAAAAGCAACATACCACAGTGATATGTGCACACCCATGTCTACAAGAGCACAATTTATAATGGCTAAATCTTGGAAACAGCCTAAATGCCCATCAACAAATGAATGGATGAGGAAAACGTAGTATTTATACTGAATAGGGTACTATTCTGCCATAAATAAGGATAAACGAGTTACTTTTAGGTAAGTGGATGCACCTCGAGGCCATAATTTTAAATGAAATAATCAGGCACACAAGTTTTAATACTGCGTTGTTTCTCTTGTGTGAGAAACCCAAAGGACCAAGTAAGTAAGGGCCAAGACTGAGGACAGATCTGAAGCAGGAAGGACATGTTCTAGTGGAGAGGGGAATAAGAGGAGCAGGAGGGGGAAGAGAGACGGGACTTAAAAAGGATGGAAGGGAAAACTGGAAAAAAGGCTCTTGTACATGGGCAGGAGCAGGAGGGTTGGGAGGGAAGGGAATGGGAAAAAAGAACTAAGTGATGTTCTGCACTGGCACAAGTTCCATGTGATCAGCGAGGCCACTGCACTTGGCAAGTACGTGCTAATCAAAATAACAAATAAATACTTACCGGGAGCTGATCAGGCTCCCAATCTTATGGCAGATAGATAATAAAAGAGAGAACACAATATGGTTTTCAGGTGTCCAGGAAGGTCAGAGCTCTCCTGTGGCTAAAGCAAAGACTTCTCCGGATTGCCCACTATTTATTGGGCAATTTCACACAAGAAGAGGGCGGGAGGTGCAGGGAGTATTTGGGAAGAGCCAGGATAGTGAGCAAGGATGTGCCATGGAACAAAGACTTTCCAAGCGATGAGTCTTGGCTTAACGGAGGCCTATCTGGTGCCCGAGGTTGGCAGTGTGGCCCTGAGTTCTGAGTGAGGTTTACCACCCTCAGCTGCAGGGTTTTTCTTGCCTTTAACGGCGTCAGAGTGTCTCAGACCACCACAGGTCTCTGCTGAGGCTGCTGGTGTGGAGAGTTTTCTGCGTGCTGGCCACTGGCTCTTTGGGCAAGTCACCTAGGCCTGGGACAGACTCATAAGTTAATACAGAAAAGCCAGTTGATTAATTCTAAAGCCTGCTCAGAATTGCTGCCTGTGTTCTCCATCAAATACTAAAACTAGAGGTTCCCTTTGATCCAGCTATTCCCCTTCTAGGTATCTTCCCAAAAGAGTTAGAGTTGTCATCCCACAGTGATGCATGTACATCGGTGTTTATAGCAGCATGATCTGTAGTAGCTAAATGTTGGAGACAGATTATATGCCCATCACCATGCATGGATAGAGGAAATGTATATATAATGGAGTACTACTCTGTGATGAAGAACGTTAAACTTGAAACATTTTTTAGGTAAGTGGATGCATCTCAAGGCCATAAAATCATAAATGAAATAAATCAGACACACAAGAGAAATGTGTAAGAAAGAGTTGAGCTTTGCGGGGAGTTTTAGGTCATCAGGGGTAGACCCACCGAGGGGCCTGTGGCCCCTTGGTCCCTTTTTCACTCTTATTTCCAGCCACGAGGTGGATGAACTTCTTCTGTCACAACCGCCATGAGATTTTCTGCCTTGCCATGGGTTAATGAGACAAACTTACAGTGGACTGAAACTCCCAAAATCATGAACCAAGAGACCTTTTAAAGTTGGTTTTCAGCCAAGCATGGTGGCGCACACCTGTAATCAAAAGCACTCAGGAGGGTGAGGCAAGAAGAACGCCACGAGTTTAAGGACAACTGAAGCTATACAGTGAGCTGAAGTTCAGCCTGGACTACATAGTGAGACCCTGTCTCAAAAAAAAAGTTGATTCTCTCAGGGATTTTGTTGTAGTGATGGCTAACATGCACATGGTCTTCCTTTCTTGGGACTGTTAGGACACTTTATGTTTTTTACCCTTAAATCCTAGCATCTAGCCAGTGCTGAATGTACAGGTGCACTCTGTCCTCCACAAATATGCTCACTCTGCTAGAGCATCCTTGCCAGTCTCAGACACATGAATTAGCTTGAGGGGCTAGGAATGTAACGCTTGTTACCACAAGCACTTGCCTAACACATGCCAGGCCCTGGGCTTCAGTCTTTAGCATTCAAAAATAAAAATACTGAGACAATAGTATCACTATAGCCCTGTATAGTATTACTATACAGGGACAAATCTTTCCCTTGTTTAGGGACAGCTGGTCTATAAACAGGCAGTACGCCCTCACTGAGTCTTCCTTTCTTCCCCTTACACAGGTCTTTGTCCTGTACTCCTAGGCCCACTTGATACAGATGGGAAGAATCTGGTGGGGTTAGGGTTGGATCCCACAGTTGTTTTTAAAACTCTTAAAGGGAATTTGCTCAGCACAACTATGGAAAGTTTTGATAGTGTTTATTCTTGTGCATTTTTAACAGTACATTTTAAAAACTCTTAGGTAATATTTTCAGTTAAATATACTATAAGGAATTTGCTTTATTGAATTTTTTATTGGTAAATCTTAAAGCCATTAAAAATAAAAGTTCATTCAATCAGCAGTTTGTAGCAGAATTACAGATTTTATTAGTTACCAATTCATCACCAGTTTATATTGACTGTCAGCTTAATAGCTACAGAACTGTATTAGAAGCACAAGCATAAGGATTTAGTAAGCAAGGAAAAGGTGAAAATATCTCTGCCATTTCTCTCTAGTATGTTTGGCATGTTTATTAAAGGAAATTTGATAATGACATTTTGAAAAATAAAGAACTTATAGGTTTAATGTCTCCAGTTTTATGTGCAAGTCCAGAAAATAATGAAGATATGTCTAGTTTTAAAAACTGGACAGACCAAGGATATTAACATTTGTTTTATCTAAGAATTACTGGAGTTTATGTAGGGAAGAATAGGTGAATGGTACTTCCATACATATTGACACAGAAAACCATTATGCAGCTTCAAAACTTGGGGAACAGAGTAGTCTAAACTGAAGCTCTGGCTGCAGGTGGCGTAGGTGCTGCAGACAGACGCGAGCTCCGGAGGTGCTTATATAGCTTCAACGTAATTCGCTGGGAGCATGCCAGTCCTGCCCGTCCTCTGCACGGTGCCGTACATCCAACCTTCATCGATAGTTTGAACATTTACAATAGCGTCTCCATCTTTGAAGGACACCTCATCTGCATCTGCAGCCATATAGTCATACATGGCACGGAAGATTTTCTATTTATGGGGTGGAATTTAAAAAGGAAATTATGTATTGGATTTGTAACCATTAAGTACCTAATTTTAAGATCTGTTATGACTTTTTCCACTAAATTGCATAAAAGAGGATGTGTAACTGATGCTAACAAAGTGAAAATGCACAGAATAAGGAAATGTTTGCGTATCATGTATCTGATATGCAATTAACACACAGAATGTATAAAGAAGTCTTATAATTCAACACCAAACATCACAAGTAAAAAAAAAGGATATGAGCTGACATTTCTGCAAGGATATACAAATTGTCAATAAGCACAGAAAAATATACTCAACATCAGTAGATATAAGGGAAATCAACTCCAAACAACACACACCAGAATAATGATAATTGTTAAATGGACAATAACAGATTTTAGAGGCGTTGGAGAGAAGTTGGAGTTTTCATAAACTGCTAGTGGCTGCTGGGCATGGCGGCACACACCTATAATCTCAGCACTTGGGAGGCTCAGGCTGGAGGATTGCCACGAGTTCGAGGCCAGCCTGGGATACACTGTGAATTCAAGGCCAGACTGAACTACCTGGCAAGATCCTGTCTTCGAAAAACAAAACAAAACACAACATCTGGTGGGAATATAGTACACTTTGGAAAATAGTTTTGCATTTATCACATTAGATACCGAGTTGCTGCCTGAGCCAGCAATTCCATTCCTAGCTATGTGTATACACAAAAGAAATGTAAATACATCTGCACAATAACTCACACACCCAGAGTTACAGCAACAGTAGCCCCAAAGTGGAGACAACACGGATGCCTACCTACCAACTGATAGACAAAATGGGGCATATATGCATACAATGAAATGTTATTCGTAATAAAAAGCATGAAATACTGATAAAAACATAGATGAACCTCAAAACAACTAGAAAAAGTCACATATCAAAGTTCACATCCTGCATGAGCTTATTTGTATGAAATGTTCCTAACAGGCAAGTCTATGTACAGAAGAGTGAACACCTAGGCTGCGTGGGGCCGGAAGGGACAAGCTGGACGGGGAGGGTGAGGGCCGGTGGCAGAGCTTTTTAATGTTTCTGAAAATTTTTAAGATTATGATGGCGATGGGACAGCTCTGTAGGTGAAATAAACATGAATTGTACACTTTAGATCTTCATACTATTTAATTGTATATTCATAAGGCGTAGAAAAGTGTGCCAATTTTACATGTGGCTGTGGCCTTTCTAGTTTGTGGAGGTCAAGCTTGTGTTTCAGGAGAGAATTTGAAATCTCATAGCAATATTGATTGTATGAAAATTAGTCTGACTCTCATATGGGGTCCCTTTTGTCAAGCCATTTCCGCAAAGAGAAAGAAAGCCAGAAGAGGATGAGGGCAAGGAAAGCTTGGCAGGCATGGCTGCCCGACGGCGACTGTCACGGGAGACTGCCGGAGCCGCTGACTCACACAGAGGCCTGGCAACCTCACTCAGGGCTTAGAGGGCGTCTCTCCACAAGTGTGCATTCAGCCTCAGACCCTGGTAGTCCTTGTAGCCTAAAACCATCATTTCAAAATATTTGATGTAATCCTCATTTTGTCTTGGAAAGACTCCCTTTGCCTCACCCTCTTTACATACACACATAATTTTCTACGGCGTGCATGTTACTGCAGTGTTCTTCCATTCCCACATATATTACTATTTCTGTGGGAAATCTCTGAGTGTGATTCAGGTTGGCACCTGTCTCCCACGGTGGGAATTTGGAAGTGTACCAGTAGCAAAAGTTGTTAAAAGTCATTGAAGGCAATGTTAAAAAATGGTAAAACTCTGGAGATAGAAATAATAAATGAAAACTCCGAGTTTCTTCCTAGGAGCAGCCTCTTGCTGGTTGAGAATGCAACCTGCACATTTTTTTCTTGCATTCTAAAATATGCACACACATTTATATTCACAAATGTTTCCCTTTCGCCCCTACATAAGTGGAATGGTACTATAAATAATACTCTGCCCTGTCCTTCCCAGTTAATGCAGCTTGCAGGTCTTTAAATATAAATAGAAAGCAGGCTTTCTGGGTGCTGCAAAGCCTTTCACATTTTAGTAATACCACAAATTATTTTTCTGTACTGCAGCTATCACTGTGTTATTTAAACACTGTAATGATCCATCCTAGTGTTTGTCTTTGGGCAAATAAATTTGCGAAGGAAACAAAGGTGAAAGTATTAGGTCAAATTGTGTGTTGAAGTTATCCCTTGAGTTTCCCACCCTCACATTCACATACTGCGCTTTGTTGCCCTTCGCCTGGCCCCTTTCCAGGCATGGCAAACACTGGTCGCGTCTTTGTTGCTTTCGCCACAACTTGTCTATTCAAGCTCTTCCGGTTCTTTCTTACTTTGATAGAGAAGGGGAATCATTTATCTTTGCATTTGAAGTACATTGTGCTTTGTAAATATTAATCTTCATTATATATGCCATCAATATTTTCTGCAAATCTGATGTGTCTTTTTATTAAAGAAACAATTAAAACTTTATGGTCTTTTTCTTTACACTTCTAGATTTTGCACTTTACTAGGAAGAGTTTTCTCATTTTTATGTTATTAAAGTAGCCTCTTTTTCTGGAGTGCTTTTACAATTTTGTTTTTCACATTTGGATCTTTGGGATAGCTGCTACTTAAGCATGGTTTGAGATAAGTGTCTGATTTTACTACTTGTTAGCCTAGTTGTCCCAAGATCATGCAACTAAATAATTCATCCCTTTCCAGGTGACTCATCGTTGTTGTAGGAGTCTCTTTCTGGTTTTCATTTACTTTTGTATCTTAATGCCAAACCCTTATAGTGTGCTCTGTTCTTTCAGGGTTACATGGTTTACCATTATTATTTTCGGAAGCTGTTTTATTATTCTTATATCTTTACTCTTTCAAATAAACCTTAGAATTAGCACATAAATTTTTTTAAAAACCCTTTTGGGAATTCGACTGAAATTGCCTGGTATAATTGATTTATTTCAGGAGAAATGACAAATTTATAACACTGCCTCCCTGAAATACGGTGCCTATCAAAACACACATAGGTCTTCTTTAATATCCCTTGTTGAAGGTTACTGTCTTCATACAAATGCTATCCATTTCAGTCTTCAAGTTACGCTTTGCTAACATATTATGAATGAGACCTGGGTTTTAAAATAAGAGTTTTAAAGTAGCTTGGTAAAGTGTGAGCATGATTTGGCTTACCTTTTCACTATGTATAAATAAGGGAGATCTAAGATATGACATACATGTGTGCATATATGTGTATGTATATACATCCTTAAAAAATTATTCCAGGTTGTAAATGTTTACTTTAAGATTGTGTGTGAAACCAATGTGCCCAACCGAATACTTTGCTCTAATTCTTTTTTTTTTTTTTTTTTTTTTTTTTTTTTTTTTGTCTTTTTGAGACAGGGTCTCACTATGCAGTTCAGGCTGGCCTTGAACTCACTTTATAGCCCAGGCTGGCCTCAAACTCACAGTGATCCCCCTGCCTCAGCCTCCCGAGTGCTGGGATTACAGGTGTGTGCCACCACGCCTGGCCTTGTTCTAATTTTTAAAATTACTGAAAAATGCTCTTTATTATTTTGGGTTTGGGTGGTAATTAAGGTTTTCTGCTACTGACCATTAACCTGAAGCGTGTAGTAGAACACTGCATATAAAATTTTGTTTTCAAAAAGAGGAAAAGATCAGAATACCTATAATCATTTGTACACATAATAAAGAACAAGAATGATTTGAGAAAGGTGTTGACTGTGACTTACTCCAGCTGTAGAGGGATGAGATGGGATAGAAGACAGTGTTGTCTGTTGGGTCGCAACTGACGATGACCTTTGTTGTGGGAGCTCGGTGGTTTTTACGTGTTTGTAAGCTGCCAAGGAGGAAAGAACAGTTTATTTTTTAAAAAGTGTCTAGACTTTTAATCATTGTTTATTAGCTGAGCAATACTGGCTTTTCTCCTAATTTCATGATTTCTAAAAAGGGAAAATCTAATTGAAAATTACATCTCTAACTTCATGAAAATCTCCACAATTCTAATCTCTAATTATTAGAAGATCCATTTTTAAAAAATTACAATATCTCTTAGTTACACTGAGCTGCCTGGCCAGACCGCCAAAGCCAGCCCACCTGCTCCTACCTGTTGAAGTCGTAGAGAAAAAGGCGCCTCCGTCGCTGTAGGTGGAGGGGTGGCGGCCGGCGGCTTCCGAGTGCTCAGATCTCTCCTCCCCCGCACTCGTACTCAGAGCACTAGCCGACCGCGACTGCTCCCGGCTCCGGCGCTGCGCTTGGGCTGGCAGAAGTGGGATGGGGAGAGACGCAGCAGAGATGAGAGGCCTATAGTTCTGTGGCAGCAACTCCCAACCGCGGGCGAGTCTCGCTTGTTGCGGGCGGCGGCAGTGGCGGTGTGTGCGTGTTTACCCAAGAATAGTTTTAAGTAGTTTTCCATGGATGAGACCCTTACAATTCTAGTCTTACAATTGTCAGTACTCGTATTATTTTTGAGAGGGCGTATTGTTTTTCAGGCTGCCCTTGAATTTGAGATCCTTCCCCCTTATCCTCCTGAGTAGCTGGGATTACAAACACGCACCACCGCGCCTGGTTCCCTTAGGACTCTGCTGACGTGTAGTTGTCATCTTTGTGTTATAAGTGGGAGCCAACGGTCGTGTAACAGTTAAATGATATAGTCAGATTTCAAATCCAAGACTCCATTAACGATTACTCTCCCTCACGGGTGCACCCGTTTTCCTGGCTCACCAAAATAAATAGTAATCACACTCCAATTCCATCCTCAACTTTGTAGAAAATCCTCCCTAGCTCCTGGATTGACTGAGATGCTTTCTCTGTGTTTCTAGGACACCGGGGGCAGATTTGTACAATTGTGCTGTCAGCATGTGGATACAGGACTCGCTCATCTCTGTCAGTGCACGAACGTACACACCTTCAAGGGATGGAGCCACCTACTCTTCTAGTTCTAATGTGAACAGAAACCATGAAGCTGGGCGCTGCTTTGGCAAATGAATGATCTTCCTTAACATGAGGGAGCTCAGAAAATGCACAAAGGTCAAATCCATTCCCTTCTTTTTGCCTAAGTATTTTATTGTCATCATTTCTCTATAGAAATGATCATAACAGGGCCTGAAGGAGACATGAACCAAGGCGGTGAATCAAACACTTTCCCTAACTTGGACTTGTCTAGGGACTTGGACTTTTCTTAACTTGACTCATTTGGCCCTCTTGTCAGTGGGTGACTGAGAAAATGAATGACCCTGAGCCAGGCCTGGCGGCACATGCCTATAATTCCATCTACTTGGAGGTTGAAGCAGGACAAGTCCAGGCAATTTATTCAAAAGTAAAATACGAAAAGGTGGAAGATGTAGTTAGGAGTCCCCTGGGCTCAATCCCCAAAGCAAAAAACCCAAACAAAACTCTGAGGGGAGCTTCAAAGCCTAAACATCATTGACTGACTCTCACTAAACAGAGACATGCATGTTGTAAGCCTCTTGTGGCATAACGTACCATTAATCATGTGTAAGCTTCGGGACTGAATATTGTCTTCTGCTGGGTCATAGTCAAAAACTGAACCAGGATCCGTACGCCAGACACGTAGCCCTGCAATGAACACTGGTGATCAGGACGGGTGTTCTTGCATGCTTTCAGCTACTTGAAAACCAAAGCAGGAATTTAAATGACTACAAGAGGATTGAGTCCCTTTCATTCAACTTCAGTTCAGGCCCTTTTCTCTGAAGAGGAGATAAGTTTAAAAAGACAGTAAAAGAGACCTCAGTTTTGCAAACTATGATATCACAGGGGCTTTCTTTTACCACCCATGAAAGCAGCCTGAGGTCCTTTGTACTTTGACTTGATGTACTGAATGCCACTTTTGGGCTCAGTTACCTGTGACAGTCTCCTGATCCTGGTCGTTCCGTCTTTGTTCCATTTCTACCACTTTTCTCTGAATGCCTCGGTAGTTAATGTCACTGAAGTCCTGTGTGTTCTTCTTGACTCGTTCAGTGATAGGATCTGTTACTACGGGTGTGAAGCAACCTTTATGCTTCTCAAAGTCTTCATGGTATTTCACCTGAAATGTCATGAATTTGATTGATAAAAATAGGATGGTGTGACCATTTTTCTTTTCATCTGCTCTAAAAGTCTAGCCATCCAACCCCGAAGAATTCCTGACTCACCGTTGAGATGTGCCGTTGGGTTTCCCTCACCCGTCTCATCTCAGGGGTATCTAAGACATAGGCAGCTTTGCCTTGTATCTGTTTCCTGAAGCTGTCAGAATAAAGAACCTATGGAGGGGAGAGCACGCATGAGCACAGAGCACGTCCCACTTCTGCAGGCCTAAAGCCTTTCCAACACACGGAGACGAGAGAAGCTGCTGAGGGAAGCTTGAGTCAGCTGACAGGACCCGGGGGACACGTGACTAACGGTGGGCCAGGTCAGCATGAGGACAGGCAGGGCTGGCAGCAGTTTCTCACTTTGAAAATGGAAGGTTCATTTTCAAAGGAGAAGGGGCACAGTATAATTTTGGAAAAGAAGTAGTTTCTTGAATTTTCTAGGCATTGTGGCACCAGCATCAGTGTGTTCAGTGATATTTGTCACTAAGTCTGATGCTGAACGAGATCTGAAAGAACTCTGCTTTATAACAAATGATCACTTCTTAGGTAATGTCCACATTGCATAAACTAATATGCACATACAGAAATCTAAGTCTTCTCAACACTAGAACCCCAAAATAACAAAGCCAGCAAATAACATCTATTTCCAAGTAGTACCCATTTCACAGAGTACCTTAACAATAATGGAGAGCAGAAGACCGAGGGTGTTAAGGAGTCAATTGGTTATAGCTGGTTATGAAAAACTACCTCATAGTAAAAGAGGAGAAAAAACACTGGCAATTAACTTATGTTTAGTATGATCATTTGGAACTGAAAAGCACAGTTGTGTTAATTTTAGTGTAAATTTTCAGTTGAAGAAAGTGCACATGAATTATATGGTGTTAAACGTTATTTTCCAAGATGTTGCATTTCTCTCTCTTTAAATTTTAGTGTGTTTTTCGGACGAATGCAAAAGACATATTTTCATCATGTTAAAATGTTATTTTCCACTTTGTCGTACTACTCCTTTTTAATCCTAGAAAATACCGAGCTAATGTTTTCTTGGTTGCGCTTAGCTCTCTCCATCTCTGGAGTGACAGGTGTTGAAGTTGCTTTTCTCATATTTTCTTTGTACAATACCTAGGGGAGCCAAGAGAGCATCCAGACATCAGAGGGCAGAAAATCAGTTCAGAAAATTTATCATTTCATTAGTGTTATGACTCACTTACAGCACACCCTGTGAGAAACACCTCCGGGATGGAAAGCCATTAAAATGTTATAGTGGGAAGCCAAAGGTAGGAAAGAAGTAAACACCGTGAGCCTGTGGTGTCGGTTTGTTGTTTTTAAGTGGATAAGGAAGAATTTTAAAAGAAACACTGTGGAAACACTGTGAGATAAGTTAGTGGTATAACCATGATGGCCAGTCTTGTTAAACTTTTAATGATTTATTTCTCCTGTCTGAAATACCGAGCTAAAATTTTCTTGATTGCGTTTGACTCTTTCCATCTCAGGAGTAAAGGGTGTGGGGGTTGCTTTCCCCATGTTCTCTTTGTATAGCACCTGCGAGATACAAAGTTGTACCCAAGTCACTAAGAGGCGAATTCACTACCATATAGTGCAGAGGGGTGAGGGGGAACACTAGGCTTAATCTGTTATTGTTAGTCAAATAGCTCTCCAGAAGAAAGCTTTAAAATCAGTTAATGGCCACAGTAAATGTAGTATATTTCAAGGAGATTCAAATGTAACTGGCATTTCGTTTTTAACTTTGGATGGGGTTAGGAGCAGGCAAAACTGCAGAGGTTATTTTGTGAAATTAAAAGCACTTTCATTTCTCAAAGACAATACCGAGCTAATGTTTTCTTGATTGCGTTTGACTCTCTGCATCTCTGGAGTGACTGGGGTTGGGGTGCCTTTCCCCACATTTTCTTTGTATAAAACCTATGTGAGTCCAAGGAATCCAAAAAGAAGGAGGAAAAGACAGTTACCAAACTAGGAAATGGAACAGATAACCTTTGATGAGGCCCAGGGCACCAAACCATTTAACCAATGAGGCTACAGGACAAATGATACATTTGCAAAGGACCCTGAGTGTGGTTACAGCAGGACACACATTTCCAAGGTAGAAACCTGCCCTGGAGTGTCTGCATACAGCGCGAGAAAGCTGTAGTGTTTCCGGAGAGGACACGGCACCACCATCATTAACCACCAGAAAATCAAAGTCAAGCCCCTGCGGAGCACCTACGCGGGAGTCACAGGAAGGCGCGTAAGTGACAGTGAGGTGGAAGCGGCTCCAGTGCAGCAGCTGGTTCCTGGACCCTTCTGTGGCGCTGAGACTATCCCAGGCCTGAGTAAAACTAGATGATGCGATAAGGGAAAGTCTTCCTCCCACTCTTCGTCTCTTCCTATCCTTTGTCCTCTGTGTCTTGCCTTTGTTTAGTGCATCACATTTACCCAAAGAGAGCATCATGGTCATGGCAAGTCAATAGGAAGCATAGTAAATGCACCATGATCAATCCTCAGCCTCAGTGTTTCCCCTGGAAACACTGGAGTAAAGAGAGCCTGGGAGGTTTGGGAAATGGCGTTTGAAAGGAATTCTGGCCAGCAGTGCTTCCTAAAGCAGAGTCCCACATTGTGAGGTCTGTGTCATCTGAAAACTTACTAGAAATGGAAATTCTCTGGCCCTGAAGAGACACAGAAACGTTGTTTAACAAACCTATCAGTGACAGCGAACCTTTTAGAATTTTCAGTGATACAAACATTGAAAGTTGCTGCAGTCTGTGTGCCACAGCTTTGCCACCTCTTCTTGTGTGCTAATGTCTTAAAAGCACTGGCTCATGCACTGGAGAAACCTGCGGACAGTGTAATGCTGAGCAACACGAAGTTGTCACTGCTGGAGCCTAGTGTCCCTGCACAAACTGCCTGGTAACTTGTAGACATCTGTATGATCACAGAGCTCGCACTTACAGGAAATGGCTTACTAAAGTTATCAAAGACCATAAAACAAACAAAAAAATTAAGATTGGTAGTGCAAAAGCCCTCTCTGGCGTCACTTTCCTGTTAAGCCGACGACTGCCAAAGACATGACTGGACTATGGTATGTATCATTAACCTTGAAGGAGAGGATCAGGAGTTTTTTGCGGTTGCTGTTGTTTTTGGTACCAGGAATAGAACTCAGGTCCTCACGCTTGCCAGGCAGGGCTGTGCCACTGAGCTACACTCCCAGCCCCAGGGTTATTTATTTCTTCTACCAAGGTCTCTTTGTCCAAATCTGATGGGACAGGGTTGGCTGGGGTGGTTCGGTGTTGGAGTGCATGCTCAGTTAGCATGCCTGAGGCCTGGGGTTTAGTCCTTGACACCACAAAAAGAAAAACCAAACCTGACAGGGAAAATCAGAACCTAAAGTCATCAACACAGTGAAGTCATGATTCTAATACTTAAGAAAGAGTCTCACTGTACTTACTATACCAGCCCACGCGGGACTACCCCAGACTTCGAGAGCACATGAAGCAAAGAGACCTCGGGTACAGTGCAGAGTAAGATTGGGGAAAGACGAGCAATGTTTTGTAGGGTAATGTTATTTCTTGATATTAGAACTTTATGAATTACAGATTAAAGCAGTTTTCTTATTAGAGAGTTAAAGCTAAGACCAGCTCTATAGGTAAGGAGGATAAATAAGGTAAAGTCACAAAATTTAGGTTGTATTTTAAAAGGTAGAATTAATATGTATTATTTTAAATCATTAAAGTGGTTTAAAAAATCATTAAGGAAATATTATTTTTTTCTTTTCTTGCAAGAGTACCGAGCTAATGTTTTCTTGATTGTGCTTGACTCTCTCCATCTCTGGAGTGACGGCTAAGGGGGTCCCTTTGCCCATGTTTTCCTTGTATAGCACCTGTGTGGGGAGAAGGCATAGGAGAAACAGCCGTGAGTGGGGGAACAGCTGTCGGGAGGCTCTGAGGTGAGGTCAGCTTCCTCGTTACAGGACGCACAGCAGTCCAGGAGTCAAGTTATATGCGGACCAGATGCCACATGTTACTAGTGGAAGCTGTTACTGGATCGCGAGCCTGCGCCCTTGGTGGAAGCAAGGACCTCAGCCACTGGAGAAAGGGTACTATTTACCAAGTAAGGCATGTTAGAAGCAGAGGAAGGGAAGAGGGCTTTAAACAAAGAAGGGGTTTCACAAAGAATAAATATTAAGGGTCTGTTTAATTCTGAAGTTAAATGGCATCTCTCCCCCTTCTTTCCCAGTACCGAGCTAAAGTTCTCTTGATTCTGTTTGACTCTCTCCATCTCTGGAGTGACGGGTAAGGGGGTCCCTTTGCCCAAGTTTTCCTTGTATAGCACCTGTGTGGGGAGAAGGCAGAGGAGAAACAGCCGTGAGTGGGGGAACAGCTGTCGGGAGGCTCTGAGGTGAGGTCAGCTTCCTCGTTACAGGACGCACAGCAGTCCAGGAGCCAAGTTATATGCGGACACGATGCCACATGTTACTTGTTGGAAGCTGTTACTGGATCGGGAGCCTGCGCCCTCGGTGGAAGCAAGGACCTCAGCCGCTGGGTTACTGGAGTTATCTTTGTTATTGTTATTGTGTTTTTCATTTGTATAAGCATGGTGACTCCTAAACAATCACAGGGATTCGACACAGTTAGAACTTGGTTTTGTTATCTGTACAAACTAAAACACTTTTTAAAAGAAATGTTCAGATGGAGCAAAAATCAGATTTAACTGTATTACAGAAACGGAAAGTCTGCCCTTGTGGAAGGGAAGGGACATTAGAAGCAGAGGAAGGGAAGAGGGCTTTAAACAAAGAAGGGGTTTTACAAAGAATAAATATTAAAGGGTCTATTTAATTCTAAAGTTAAATGACATATCCCCCTTCTTTCCCAGTACCGAGCTAACGTTCTCTTGATTCTGTTTGACTCTCTCCATCTCTGGAGTGACGGGTAAGGGGGTCCCTTTGCCCATGTTTTCCTTGTATAGCACCTGTGTGGGGAGAAGGCAGAGGAGAAACAGCCGTGAGTGGGGGAACAGCTGTCGGGAGGCTCTGAGGTGAGGTCAGCTTCCGCGTTACAGGACGCACAGCAGTCCAGGAGCCAGGTTATGTGCGGACCAGATACCCCATCACTTAGTGGAAGCTGTTACTGGATCGGGAGCCTGCGCCCTCGGTGGAAGCAAGGACCTCAGCCGCTGGGTTACTGGTTACCCATGTTTTCTTTCTTTCATTTCTATAAGCATGGCGATTCCTAAGTAGTCACAGGGATTTGAGATTTGTGCAAAGAACAAATTTGGCTTTGTTATTGGCATAAACTAAAGCACTGATTTCTTTTTAAAGAATGTTTGGATGGAGTAAAAATGAGAACTAACTGTGTTACAGAAGCGAGAAAGTTTGTCCTTGTGGAAGGGAAGGTGCATTAGAAGCAGAGGAAGGGAAGCAGGCTTAGAGAGGGAATAAATATGAAGGGTCTATTTAATTCAGAATTAAACAGCATCTCTCCCCCTTCTGTCCAAGTACCGAGCTAACGTTTTCTTGATTGTGTTTGACTCTCTGCATCTCAGGGGTGATGGGGATTGGAATTCCTGTCCCCAAGTTTTCTCTGTACAGCACCTGTGCAGTAAGAAAGCGTCCAGAATGCAAAGGCAATCCGTCAGTCTCAGCTGCCCTTTTCGGACAGCTGGGAGCGGGAGGGGCGGGAGGAAGAGAATGGTCAGAGGAAGGGAAATGCCAGGAGAGTTTAGGTTCAACCTGTATAAGTCTAAAGATAAAAGCAAAAGAATGCAAGAAAGAGCAGAGCTAAGAAATAAGGAAAGAAAGTTGGTTATTTTCGTTGTTTGAATTAATCTCTGTAGTGCTGAACGATGAAGAACTCCACGGAAGTGAGAAATTAGTCTCCCTTGTTACACGAAGGGGAAAAAATAGAAACAGACACGAGACAGGAACAGAACCAAGGAAGTTATTTTTGATTTGGAAATGCTATTAAGAAACCACATAAAGATATTTGGATATTTTGTAAATATATGTATGAAGTGACACACAATCTTTTTTTGACTTTCAAAAGAAGTCAAAGTATTTAACTTTTAGTTTAGGTGAATATATTGGGAAGAATTACTTTTAATCCAAATAGTGAACAATGGCAAGATGCTAAAAAAGGAAACGTCAGCATGTCTGTCCAAGCAGCAACAGAGACCGAGACAGTTAGGACAGGAAATGAGGTCAGCAGAATAGATTTTTTTTAAAGCTTTACATTCTGAACAAATTTGCCAAAGCAGGTAAAGGTTTATGCTTAGACATTGACAATGTTATATTTTTAAAAGCTGGAATATAATATTGAGCACTTTTTAAAAATCAAGTCAAATTATTATATTGTTTAACCAAAGTGGGGAAACTGATTTATAGGAAATAGCAGAATTAAACTGGGAACAAGATGTGTCAAAAATTTCACTGGGATCAGTTGATTAGATTTTAAAAGTCTAGCCATTAATCTTTCCAAAGCTTTAAAAAAGTAGTTAAAGGGATTTTCTTTTAAATTTTAAATACCGAACTAAAGTTCTCTTGATTGTGTTTGACTCTCTCCATCTCTGGAGTGATGGGGATTGGAATCCCTTTTCCGAGGTTCTCTTTGTACAACACCTGTATAACACAAAGGAAGCATCTGGAAAAAACCGAGCAGTCAAGCAGCCCCTCTGCCTGTCCTGTGGGAACCTAGCGAGAGACTACAGTCCCGGACCCGGAGTCACCATGCCCCGCTGCGCAGGCGCAGACCCAGGCGCGGACACGCCAGAGCACCAGCCTACTTGATGCTTGTCCTCTTACTCTGACCCTCATAGAAACGTTTGCCGCCTGTGTCAGGAATGAAGGGCAAGACACAAAGAGTTTTATAAGAGCACTGCGATGCTGTGTGTATGATAGAAAAACTACTTTAAACTTCGGTCACCAAATATTTTTCCTACTCAGAATGTTTGTCTTACAATATAGCAGATATTTAAAACCCCAGATCAAGTAATAGTGCGCTGTGGCGAAAGTGGCCTTTGCTGAGACTGTAAAACAGTGGAGTCTAAAAGTCCGTGTTTTACTGTATAGTATTAACCAGAGCATCTAAAATGCCTGAGCACCGCTGGACAAGATTTCCTAATGCAAGCTGTGCAATAGTTAACACAGACGATTGCTTAAAAAAAAAAAGAAAAAGGTGTCCAGAACCATCTGGATCATTATTTTTAAACAGATTCAAACGATAATATACTTACTCTCATATAGAAGGAAATAACTGAAACAATATTAACTGATGCAAATACTTCAAGAAAGGAATAATTAATACTAATAATCCAGAGGGATAAAAGTACATAAAACATTCTAAAAGACATAATAACTTACATTGAATATTTAATAAAAATTGAAAGATTGTTAGAGAATAGTAAGTAAAAAACAAGGCAAAACAAAGACAGTGGGACCAAAGGAAGTTACTATTCTATTGATGTGAGTACTGTAGTTTTCTTTTCTTTTCTTTTTTTGCGGTACTGGGGATCGAACTCAGGACCCTGCGCTTGCTAGGCAAGCGCTTATTCCACTGAGCTATATCCCCAGCCCCTATTGATGTGAAAGAATCAAACTTCAGACAATACTTACAACGACAGGAGCATTTTAGATTAATCTCCAACCTCTAAAAGTAAATCCAAATCATATTTTATTTTCCATTTCAGGGATAAATTAACCTAAGATCTTTATACACAGAAATATCACAGGCCCTTCGGCTATCATAGAGTTTTTCAGGAACAATTAATAGAAGAATAAATAACAGTAAAGGTAAGTGCATGATACGCTTTGCATATTTTTTTGAAAGTCAGAAGTCCTGGATTTCTATTTGTGAATTCCTTATTCAGGATGAGTGTCAAAATAAGAGTATTTCTGGTCCCAATACTGAGTGATTTTCTAGGTGTTACTGTTTATTTGGGTAAGATCTATGTTAGAGGGACTCCTGTCTCCAAGTAAGAGCCACTAATTTTACATGTGGCCTTGAGACCAGTATTTTTCTTGCAACACTAACCAAAACACATCAAATAACAAGAATGAAGTAAACAGGAACTTCAGACTTTGCATTGTTTTTGGAAATCAATTAACTTCAAAAGTCCCAAAAGTAACATGAGTGTGACAAGGAAAGGAATCAATTAAAATTCTTAGGGACAATTAAAGAAAGTGTAAAGCATTAGCTCAAATGATAAATAAAATATCCAGAAAACAGAAGATTCAGTTGTGAGATTTTTAAAAATGTTAAACTAATTATTATTATAAGGGGTCAAATAGACATTATTAGAAGTTATTACTTTTAATATGGAATTAAAGAAACTTTTCCCCAAATACCGAGCTAAAGTTTTCTTGATTGCGTTTGACTCGCTCCATCTCAGGAGTGACAGGAAGGGGAGTCCCCTTGCTCAAATTCTCTTTGTACAGTATCTGTGTGCACAAAACCAACAGTCACATCAGCCTGGACCTTTTTTTTTTTTTTTGTCTTTTTGAGACAGAGTCTCGCTATGCAGTTCAGGCTGGCCTTGAGCTCACTTTGTAGCCCAGGCTGGTCTCGAACTATCAAGATCTTCCTGCCTCAGCCTCCCAAGTGCTGGGATTACAGGTGTGTGCCACCATGCCTGGCTCTTTTTTTTTTTTTTTTGTCTTTTTGAGACAGGGGCTCACCGTGCAGTTCAGGCTGGCCTTGAGCTCACTTTGTAGCCTAGGCTGGTGGACCATTGTTTAGGTAGACTTGCTCTTTAAAGGTTTCCAAGAAAGACTTTTGTTTGTGCTTACAGTGAAGTAGAATAGACCTCACTTGATCAAATAGAGCAGCTGTCCATCACCTCTGGACATTTAGTCACATGGGGGTCCCATAGCCGGAAGTAGCATTCGTGTGTGCACGGTGCCAGCCTACAGGTAGGACTGGCTTGACTTACTAAGTTTTCTCTCAAACACAGAAAGATTAGGCCATGTAAATGGCATCTAAGCTGATGGACATTACCACCTGTAATGAATTGTTGGTAAGACTACACTAGAAAATAACAAGAGGTTTGGGGAAACTAAAGAAATATTAGCTTAGTTTTCTATAATCCTGAATATATCCCCCAGGAAAGCTCTTTTTATATCTTGCAAGGTATAAAAAAAAAAGTTGAGAAAATTAAGTTTGGATCACTGAGTTACTGTGAATTCCTGTGCTGTCTCTGAATGAAAATGTCTAAGAATCATAGTCTTCTAAGAAAAGCTGCAAGCACAAAGAGTAAAAGTAGCCACAATAAATATAAATAAAATTCTAATTAGCATTGTCCTTCTGAAGAGGTGTTAGACTTTACTTTCGACTTGGGCCACACCATTAGAAACTCCTACCATTATTAAAGGGGGTGGGGGAAGGGAGCACGGAGTATTAACAGGTTTTTAAGGAAAATGAAAATACCTACGTTTTAGACAAAATGGTTAAAATTTCACATTAGAACTCAAGTAAATACTAAATTAGATTTGGGTTGAAAACATAATATTTGGTATCATTCCTTTCATTATATGAATTTAGTAATTTTGCATTAATAATATGTTAAAATATTAAAAATTATTTTAATAAGAACAAAGGGATTTTTTTTATCCCTTAAGAAATACCGAGCTAAAGTTCTCTTGATTGCGTCTGACTCTCTCCATCTCTGGAGTGATAGCGGTAGGGGTTCCTTTCCCCAAATTTTCTTTGTACAAAACCTGTGAGATACAAGAAAGTACCCAGAAGACATTCAAAACCATCACCAAGACTGAGGGAGGAAGGGATTGAGTGTGGATGTGGGAGGAGACTTTTAGTAAAATATTTAGTAAGGGTAATGCTTTTGGTTTTGTATGCCACAGTTTTAAGAGGCGCTGTACAGTGCTGATTCTGGGCCTAGGAAGGGACCCCAGAAGTGCTGAGCTGTGAGATGTGAGTGTAAGATGAAGGCCTGTGTTAATGCTACTTTGCAGTATTTCACAGCTAAGTACCCGCCAGTCGGGTGCTGAACAGGTTAAAATGTGTTAAGTCAGATGGTTCGGGTCAGATAATGTGCACACACAGACACACGTAGAACTTGCTGTTAAGATGTTACTTGGAAAAGAAGGATGATGAGTTATTCTGATAGAGTTTTAAAATGGGAAGTAGTTTCTTATTGATATATTTATAAATACCGAGCTAAAGTTCTCTTGATTGCGTCTGACTCTCTCAATCTCTGGAGTGACAGTGGTTGGAATGCCTGTCCCCAAGCTCTCTTTGTACATAACCTGTAGAAAATAATTAGAACACCCAAAAGGCAAAATAACCATACTGACCAAAGTAACAGTTCTTTAGATAGCTAGCCACATGTAGGCTATTTGGTGAGAGCTCATTCAAACAATCTAGCTTTCAAATATGTCACTAAAGGACTAAGGAAAGTAAATCCCACGGACAGTTATGTTTTCTTCAAAGTAGTCATTTTACCACCTAGAAAACTGGGTACCAAACTGCATTTTCTATAGCCAATACTTACCGCATGCCTAAAATGCACTAAACAGTGTTAATAAATTTAACCATGCAGCTAGTGTTTGCACCTTGAGTATAGCAGATTTGTACTCAATAAAATAGGTTGCGTCTTTATGATTCTCTGATCATGCTTTTTTGGGGAGTAGTTGTTTGTTTTTGAGACAAGGTCTTGCTATGTAGTTCAGGCTGGCCTTGAACTCACTATGTAGCCCAGGCTGGCTTCAAACTCTCAGCAATCCTGCCTCAGCCTCCCATGTGCTGGGATTATAGGCATGCCCATCACTCCCAGCATTTTTTTTTTTTTTTTGAACAGGGAGAGATCCATATGTTTAGGTGATAGGCTCCAAGGCCTATACATTTTAATGAAAAAAGTCAAAAACTTCCACTTTCCAAGCCGTTTGCCTCCTTTGCTCTTAATGTTAAAAGCTTTCAGCTAGAGGACTGAATGAGTTCTCTTTTAAAATAAACAGATTCTATAGTATACTAGTGCACAGAGTAGGGAGCAAGAGGAAAAGCCTCGTGTCACAGATTAGTTCCTAGATTCAGCAATAAGCTAGCAGCGTGACATTTTTGTTTTGCTGGGAAAGTTTTAGGAATCTTTGAAAATCCACCATCTTGGTAACAAAGACGTTTCTTTAGCCTTTACCAAGCAAGGAAGCAGGACTGTATTGAGCAACAGAACAAAGTCGGAGAAAGGCGAGAAGTTGCAATTCAGAGCAACACAGAAAGCATGGGCGAACTTTCTGAGTGGTGGACAGCAATCTGAAATGGGTTTGTACCACAGGAAGCCAAAGGGAGTGAACCGGAAATGAGATCTAAATAATGGGCGGGGTTGCTGGTCTACTTTCTCGGGTGTCCCTTCAGGACCCAGCGGGAGGCCCTCGGCCGAGGAAGAGGGACGGGGCAGCGTGCGGGAGGTGCCCAGCCACACAACGCATGCGGAGAGCTAGAGGCGCTACCGAGCTGATGTGCTTCTGGGTCTCCTTGACGCGTTTCACTTCGGGCAGGTCAGGGATGGGCGTTCCTTGTCCAACCGCTTCTTTATACCTCACCTGTATGACAACGAGAAGGGAGAACAGTTCTTACGCACGCACGGGGCGCCGTTCTTTTCAGCGCGCGCGCGTCTGGGTACGGCCGACAGCCTTCACGTGTGCACTGGAGACTGAAGCCAGGGCTCTGCGCACGCGGAGACATCGGCCAGCGCTTCTGCAAGGTCCGGGCCGGGGCTTAAATAACGGGAGCTCTATACTTAGTTTGCAAGGGGCCACATTCTGATATTGGGTCAGAGGAGAACAATTCTGAGGAGAGGGACGCCTGAGCTCTTTGGGGCAGGAGCAGAGTTCTTACCTGGGTTGTAATCCCTGACCTTTTCCGTGTGCAACAGTTCTGTCTTACCAGTGTGGGACACATTCCAAGACCCCCAAGTGAATGCCTGAAGCCATGGGTAGTACCAAACTCTGTATATACAATATTTTTTTCCAATACACTTAGGCAAATTTATTGCCATTTTCATCTTAATTAACTACTTATTATGCACTGTGGCCTATCTTTTCCTATTTGAGATAACAAAACTAACATGAGTGTGTTTTTGAAACAAGGTCTCACTGTGTCGTCCAGGCTGGTCTCAAATTTGTGAACTCAGCTGTTCCTCCGCGTCAGCTTCCTAAGATGCAGGGACTACAAGTTCACCATACCATGCCTGGATAGCGTGGGTTTTCTCCTGCTTCGTAAGTTCACAGGTGGAAGATTCATTCTACTGTGGATCATGACAATCTCAGCGTAAGAGATTTTAAATTCCTTAAGGCTGGAACTTTCAGCTTTTTCACCTAAAGGAAGTGCATTATATAATTTGTCTTTTGCACATGCAAGCTGCTGGTGTCACTACGCTTACACTGCAGGGCCAGTGAGAAAAACGAGGATGACTTGAGCACAGTCAGTGCCGCCGGAAGACAGTAAGGGAGACAGCTCGTGGGGACGCTGCCGCACAGGGCCTGCTGTGCTGGGGAAGGGGCGACGTCAGCGATCAAACGCGGGGAGGAGGTACTGCTGTGCTGTGTCTTTACCGAGCTGATGTGGTCCTGTGTCTTCTTCACTCTCATCATCTCGGGTGTGTTCCCGATGGCTGTTCCGGGCGACACATCTTCTTTATACAGAACCTGGGCGTGCGGAACCAGGGAGTGTTACACAAAAGGAGGGAAACCCCAGCAACTCCTGGAGAAGGACTAGCACACAAGGCTTCTGTGAAAACAAACGACACTCAGCGACACTCTCAGACACACGCTGGAGCCCTGCGGTCTGAGACCTTCCCGCCACACGCCACACATACCCAAACCACTTCAGATCCCGAGACGCCTTTTAGGGTTGTCGTCCGCATTAACACAGGATGAGAAAGATCACAGCATGTTGATTAACAGCAATAAAACCCCTCCCATAGGAAACGTAAATTCCATTTAAAAATGCAAAGTCAGTCTGTTATTTTTGGGAGATATAAGAAAAGAAATCACAATGTCAAAAAGAAATCCATCTTCCTGAAGCAAGACAACACATGTGACTGCTCTGAGATGAAAAAGTTTTAAAAAGAAGAAGTTACTTTGTTAGATTTAAATTGTTATTTCAGATGGTCTCTGGAGCAATGATATTGGAGTTCAGTGTGGGTAATTTTAACAAATAACCATTAGTATTAACTGGGAAGCTTAGATGTTAATTATCTTGCTCAGTGGGAAGCTAGTATTTTTTATAGGAGGAGAATGGAATTATTCGGTTAGTGTTCAAAGGATAGATAAATAGTAAATATACCGAGCTGAAATTCTTTTGATTTTCTTTAACACGCAGTATTTCTGGCGTGTCTTGAACAACTGTAATCTTTCCTTTACTGTTTTTAAGGTCACACTGGTATTGGAGCTATGAAGAAAGAGTAAATATCTTGTTAAGAGATCAACATTGTTTTATCATTTGTAACTGTTCTATGTTGCATAAAGAAAGTTAAAATCCTATATTTAAAATTTATGCCGCAATAATCACAGTCTTACAACCAGAGGGAAATTCTTTTTTTTTTGAGACAGTGTTTTACTATACAGTGTAGGCTGCTCTCGAACTTGCTATGTAGCCTAGGCTGTCCTTGAACTCACAGTGATCCTCCTGCCTCAGCCTCCTGAAGGCTAGGATTATACTTATGTGCCACCACTCCTGGCTTAGGAAATTCTTTAAGAAGTTTATGGAGAAACTAATTTCACTGGGGACAAGAATGCAGGAATTGGCGCAGGGCCTCATATGTGCCAAGCATGTGCTGTACCCTGAGCTATAGTTTTAAAAGTTAAAATGTGCAAAATTAGTTTTTCTCTTTCTTTTTTTAAGTACCCGTTGCTTAGACTTAACTTTGAGAAAAACAGATGGCACGAGTGGTGGACAGTGATGACAGCTGTGTCAGTGGCAGGGAGCTGTCCACCGAGGACAAGAGGTTTTCCTGTGCGCTCTGGAGTCGAAGTGTAATGTAAGCCCAGAGAGAGTCAAGCACATGTTCCCAGGGCAAGGACAGAGTGAAGGGGCCGCCCCACAGCCCCACACAGCGGTGCGATGCCCACGTGTGTGCCCCAAAGCAGCTCCCTCAGTCTGTGAGAGCCTGAGGACCCAAGTTATACCTCAGACTCAGCAAAAACTTACAAGGCTGAAGTTCTTTTGGTTCTCCCGGACTCTCTGCATCTCCGGAGTGTCCAACACCGTCTCATAGTAAGACATGGACTTCTCTGCGTCTTCTTTGTACTTTTTCTGGGAATGGATTCCAAGCCATAAGGAAGGTGGACACCACCACAGTTTGGGCCAGTGGCACCTAACATAGTTCTTCAGCTCAGAGGAGGAAAATTTCTTTACAGCTTCTTGAGTGTTTGTGTTCGCACAAGAGCTATAAAGCACAACCCTCAAGTCACTGATGGCCACGCCCTTTCCATGAGAACGGAGGCCCGCTACTGACAGGAAGGACCCATGTCAGCACAGAGCTGGCAGAGGGAGGCTGCTGCGGCCTGCGCGTGCGGGAGCAGTCGCTGCTGGCGAGGCCTGGGAGGGAGCTGCAGACGCCTCCAGTGCTACGGCTGAGGTACAGAGAAGCACGGCCAGAGTGGTTCAGGCCAGCGAGGAGGAGCGGGGTGCCAGCAGTCTCCACCCGCCGCAAGACAGCCTAGCTGGGCGGCGGGGTGTTTTTACTGAGCTTCCTGCGGGAACGTTTGGGGCTCCTGGCTGCATGATCGGGGAAAACAGTGACAGGCAGGAAGAACTAGGTGCTTCCAGAACAGGGCTCTGATGCTCCAGAAACTGGCCTAGCGGGACTAGAGATGCCACTAAGCGAACCTGGGGTCACCGCTGTTCCTGGGCAGTCACTTGCTTCGCTTCTCTGACCTGCACCGAAGTATCCCTCAGGAGCGGTGCTGTTCTGGACACACGCACAGCCAACCCCACTGCCAGAGTGACGTTTTGGTTGTTCTCTGCCAGAGCACACGTTGCCTACGTCAGAGCCTCTTCTGCTCCTGTTGTTAGCCTGTCCTTTCACTTATCCCTTTAGCTTTATTTTTTATTTCTGTATTTTTCTTGCCTTTTTGAGACAGGGCCTCGCTCTGCAGTTCAGGCTGGCCTTGAGCTCACTATGTAGCCCAGGCTGGCCTTGAACTCTCAAAGATCCTCCTGCTTCAGCCTCTCGAGTGCTGGGGTTACAGGTGTGTGCCACCACACCCAGCCCCGTCAGCTTTAACTGAGCTCATTTCTCCACTTTTCAGCAAGTTCGGGTGTATGGGGATGAGAAGCACAGACAAGTCACTTTTATAATGGGCTAATACTATTCTGTCTGTATCTACTTTGTATTATCCACAAACTGTAAGTACTGAGAATTTTAATCTTCTCACCTACACAGAAGAAGTTTCACAAAGACTTTAGCCTAGATTTTATTTATCTAACTGGGAGTCAATTAAAGCAGAGATTTCTGGAAGGGACAAAGTAGTTCCCCAGGAATATACACTTTGTCCTGGAAACAGTGGCCTGCATGACTTTTCTTGGCTGTCTAAATGTAAAGAAAGGAGTTCTCAGTGATAAGTAAAGAGGCAGCCAGCCCCCCTCATGGGAAAACTTTAACTCTCAATATTTCTCTCCTTCTCTTACCTGTTCCACTTCAGTTCCCCTCAGTCACAAAGGCCAAACCCACCCTCATCCACTTTGGCAGGCCTCCGATGAACAGCTCACCTCGCTCTGGGTGTTCTGGCCCACAAACAGCCCACCCTGCTCAGACTGTTCTGACCCACAGACCCCACCCCCACCCCCACCCCAGCCCCACTCAGGCTATTCTGGCCTGCTGACACCCACGCCAAAAAAAGAGCTTAAAAGCCCACGCTTTGCTCAGCTTGCTGCTTCCTTGGTCTGCTAGGCAGCCTGCTACTCCCGTGCGCCCCTCCCCACAATAAAGATTTCTCTTGTGTCAGAAAGTTTGGTCTGATTCCATGTGGGTCTGGGTTTCTATCACTCAGCTTCCTAAGACAATAATATAATCTGTTCTCCTTTTTTTTTTTTTTTTTTAATTTAAGTAAAAGTTGCCTCAATTGTTTCACAGAACCAGTTTAGACTTTGGTCATTTCTCTGATTCCCCAAGAGAGGTCATCAATTTGCATGTAGAACTTGAAGATATTTTTGGAAGAAAGCATGTGAACAGTTCCCCTAGCATTAAGAAATATTCAGTCTAGTGTGAATATTCTGGACTAGTGTGTGAGCTCAAAGCTCACTAGTGTGTGAGCTTGCATCAATCCTCAAGTAGGAGGCTTTACCATTATAAAATACATACTTCCTATGAAATTGAGAAGTAATTTTATGGAAAACACCATTCCACCATTCTAAAGTAGATACTAATCTGAATCAGTGAGGAAGTACCCTGCCTGCCGTATTTCAAGCCTGGAGGAACCAGCCAAGTTGAACATGCATAACCAAGTAAGTGACCAAGTCCATGCTGGCACCGGCCAACCTGCTGCTGTCCTCAAACATCAGCAATGTCGGAAGCAGAGGGCAGGGCAGCTGCTAAATTTCTCACAGCTCCCTGGCTCTCCTGTCAGTGCAACTTGGTAGTTCGAGGCCTGACATTCTGCCTCTGAGGAAAACTCACCCACGCCTTAGTTTATAATTTATTTTGAATCTAATACAGAAATTTCAACTCTGAACCAAACCTGCACCATCAAAGGTAAATCTCTTTTGTTTTACTGGTGAAAATTGTGATTTGACAGTGCCTCCATAGGCAGTAGTGGGAGGCCTTCTGTTTTTCATGGTGGGGCGTATGAGAGAATGATAAAGGCCCTTACCTGGCTTGAAAGGTTCTTCACTTGCTGGGCATGAATGATCTCTGGAGTATCAACCACAGATGTGAAATTGGCTTTTTCCATTTCTGCTGACTGCTTGTACTTAATCTGTAGAAGGTGCCCGAGAGTTAGATAAAAGTATGAAGTGCACAGTTGTTTGGCACTGTGTTGCTGTGCAGCTCAGGTTGGCCTTGAACTCTCAGTCCCTCTGCCTCACCCTCCCCAACTGTGATGACAGGTGTGAACCGCCACACTTCACTATGCACAACATGCTTTGGTTTGGTTTAATTAAGAGATGGTTAATATTTGTGTTCTAAGAGTTAACATTTAATGGACATTTCTTCGTATTGTGCCTACAGCTTTATATGAAAAGGGTGAGCGTCAGAAAGAAGTTCTTGTCTGGTGAAGGACTTATTTCCCCTTGAACTGCAGGACTGGGTCTGTGTAAGAAGGATAATCAGCAGATGGCAAGGAAGGGTTCTACACGAGAGCTGGCAGGATGACCGTTTAGCAAAATACCCCCATCAATGGGCATCACACCACACAGACACCTAAACAATGGCTTTACATTTGGGCCTCGAAAGCAGGGGCAGGAAGAGCTCCCCAAAATACTCTAAGCAAGGAATTCTTGGTGCCAGATGAGGAGCAGACTGACTCAGAGGCAGGGTCAGCATGTCAGGCTCTGCTCCGGCCTCATGCAATTCTGTTCCCTGGCTTCTGCCCTTTGTTCTTATGATTCAGAAAAGAGCCAGACAAAGTCCTTGGTCCTTTCCTTGGAATGGAGTCCACTAGGCAGATGTTTGAGAATGCCATTGTGTGTGTGTGCATGTGTGTGTGTGTGTGTGTGTGTGTGTTTCTGGTACTGGGAATTGAACTCTGGATCTTGCACTGGCCAGGCAGGTGCATATGTCATTGAGCTATATTCCCGGCCCAGCCATTGTATGTATTTGGTTGTCACTGATAAGTTGACACAAGGACAACATTGTGATTTTACAATCACAACTATTGTCTTGGAAGACTGACCTGGGACAGAAACACTGACCTGACTGGCAATATCAGTAGCATTCTTGGCCCGCATAAAATCTGGAGTTTCATTGGCCATGGCATTCAGGCCTCTTCCTTTGACTTCCAGTTCCAGGTCTCGCTTATATTCTTTCTGTAGATGCGTTATTAAAAAAAAGAGTCAACTAAATACTAGTGGGTGGGAACTGAAAAGCATGCCTATGAAATACAAATCTGTACAACAAACTCCTCAGTTGTCACAGGGAGAGTCTCTCTTAGCATTTACGTCCAGTTGCATGCAAGAGGATGGAGTGAGGCTAGGGAAAAGCCACTGTAGGGAAACACCCTTTGCATTTCACTATGAGACATTACAGTCGTTTTTCCCAGTGCCTCCCTCATTCTCTAGTTAGAAAGTTAAAATAAAAAAAATTTTAAACCTGGTGTGCTACATAAGCAGGATTAAATTTGAGAGCACACCACTGTAGTGTTGTGTTTTCATTTAACTAAGCACACCAAATATATCGAGGTTAAATCAAATAATGTTAGATAAATAACTACATTCATCAGAAATTGACACATAGATATGTAGTAGTTAATATTGCTGGACATGGAATCAGCAGCGGGAAAGCTCTGTCTCCCTCTTTGGTAGCACTGGAGTGAAGAAGAGACCCTGGTACTAGTGCATGTGTGGCCTCACCTCATTGAGAATCTGAGTGGCGTTCTTTGCGCGCACCATGTCAGGAGTATCTTCCATTTCCGTGAGGCCCTTTCCACGGATGCTTTCCTCTAGATCTCTCCTGTACTCTTTCTGGATCACAAAGTAAAAAGCAACGGTAATGGCAAGAGAGCCCAGGTTGTCCTCTCAGTGAAGAGCAAAACCAGAAAACACCCCTTCCCATGTTTGACAGCTCATGGTTAAGTGTAATCAAAGGCAGGGTATAAGCTGCATGAGTTAATGTTAAATATCAAACAAAAGAGTGGGAATTAAGGGAAGGCTAGAGACAGCACACTGTCATTAGGTCTCCCCTAAGAAAGCAGAAGAATTATGAGGGTAATGGATTAGGTGGTGGTGCCAAACACGTGTGCAGTCAGCCTGAAACTCGCAGTTAGGCGGTGACAGTGACAGCAGGGACACGCTGATGAGTGTCATTAGTGCACTTATTTAGATCAAGAGGGAGAGAGAAGACCAAGTGGACACTACCTCACTTGCTATTTTGGTTGCATATTTGACATGTAATAAAGCTGGCGTGACCTCCAGGCCTGTGAGGTTTCTGCCTTTAATGGACTCTTCATACTCTTTCCTATATTCTTTCTAATGTGAGTAGGAAGGAAAGACAAGTTAAAGAAATTTCTTTTAATAATTTATCTCTCAGTCCTAGGAAGAAAAAAATGTCAACACGGTGTTAACACAAAGTTCTGCTAATGGCCACACATCTGACACTTGTCTGAATGTCCTGGAAATATCCGCCTAAAGCAAATAGCCCCGAGGGAACTTCAAGGTTG
The DNA here is from genome assembly GCA_004027595.1 of Dinomys branickii. Lineage (NCBI taxonomy): Eukaryota > Metazoa > Chordata > Mammalia > Rodentia > Dinomyidae > Dinomys > Dinomys branickii. The sequence goes on from PVLD010009637.1 coordinate 44,219, forward strand.
ACAGCTTGGATGAGCCTCTCTCAATTTTTAAAAAAATCTTAGTAGGGTTTTAAATTTATAGAAAAGTTGTGAGTACAAAGAGCTCCCATAGAGTCTTCACCTGAATTCACCAATTGTTTGAAACTCTTTTAAGCTTTTAAGCTCCACAAACTGCTACTGTGGTCAACAACCATTTATGTGTGTAGTTGCAAAGAAGTCCCCCTGGAGAAGAGGCAAACAGAAATTCCAAGTTTCATCAGGAAACAGGCTTTCTAAGCATCAAAGTAAGATCCCATTCTTTGTTGCTTGTGATTAAAACTGAAAAAAGAAAAAAACTTCTAATGTCTCCACTTCCAATCCTAGAATAGGAGATATGGCACCTTGACTTTTGATTTTCTGAGGTCTGGATATACATCTTGATTACTGATCCCCTCTCGTTTGACTTAGGGCATCCTACTAGGAGTAGACAGTGTTTCAAAGCAAATGATACATCTACGTGGAGGGAACTTTTATTTATCAAGGAAAAATTCAAATTATATTCAGTATAATATTTTTCAATGTTAAGAATAGTTGGCTGTGTTTTCATTTTATGAAAATGCTTGTTAAATCATAAATGGTAACTATCTACTATTTAGAACAATTTTTATAACTAAATTGGGGGATTTCTATAATGAAAAAGATTTTACAATCACATGTTAAAGAGTTCCACCATTACCACTCTTGGGTAGGTAGGAGTTGGATGCGTTTGTCGGCAGGGTCTTTAGTCATTGTGTCACGGGGTTGTGTGTGTTTCTGTAGCGCTTACCCCACTCTGCATCTGCTGGGATTCTTTGGCAGTGATGTACGTTGGTGTCTCAAAATCCAGCATGGGCTTCCCTCGTTCCTTTTCATACTTTTCTTTGTACTTCACCTGGTGAGGAAAAGCCTTGTCAGACACTGCTCTGGTTGTCTTCTGCCAGAAGCCAGCATAAGGGCCGCACTTTTGAAATGCTACATGATGGCCAGTTGGGTCATCTCACTGTCACTCCAGCTTGGGTTGTCTTTCAGATCCAGACCTTTTTATTGTTGCCTGGCTTGTGGTGGGGGCATAATCAGGACTTAGACTCAATTCAAGGGGACCAAGAACTGCCGACAAGAATCAGCCGAAAGAAGTACTGAGGGAGGAAATCCGTGGAGAAGTGTACACAGATGTAAGGTTGGAGATGATTTAATATGGAAATGCTAACACTTTAATATATTTGGTCAATAGTTCTATTTTTAAAAATCTCCACTTTTATTTCATAAGAACTTTTAGAGACCTGTTTGTTTTGTTTCTGGTTTTGGATTTTCTGAGACAAGGTCTCACTATGTAATTCCGGCTAGCCTTAAGCTCACAGTGAACCTCCTGCCTCAGCCCCCTGAGTGCTGGGATTAGAGGTGTGCATCACCACTCCCAGCAAAAACCTGGGGTTTTGACTGACCAGATAACACAGCTTTATTTATAAGCAAACAATTCTCTGGGTCATAATAGGTCGTATATTTAATGCAGTAAAAATATATCAGTATAGAAATGAAAACTAGTTTACATGTTGACTGAATTATTAAGAAGCCTGATAATTTCAAAAGGTTCTCACTGTTATTTTGCAAATATAATTTCCTCATAGAATGTGATTAGAGATGGGGAAGCCACACGAATATTCGCAGTTCACGGAGGAAAACTGAAAGGGAAGCAAAGGCCTCTGTTCACACAGCGCCTCGGCGGCACTGCTCAGTCCACTCTGCTGCTCCTAACAAGACCTCAGCGTAGGAGCCTGAGGGCACATGCTGCTGTTTGCAGGAGTGAGGACATTTCTACTACTTTATCTCTCTGGTGACTGTCCAAAGGGCACCTAAGTAACGGAGAATTTGTGATACAGAGGTTATGTGATAACAGATTCTTTCCTCTGAAAATCATCGATTATTTGACAAATTTAACAATTTCTTAAATATGTAGAGATTCCCTAGGTGGTAGAGCTGATCATGTCATCTCTCCTATTAAAACCCTCCCAAGACTCCGTGTCATCCGTTGGTACTTCTTGTCCTGAGACACAGACCCAGAAAGAGATGGGAGTTCCTGTGAGGGCTTCGTCTCCCCCACAGTGTGCTCCTCACCTGTTACAACTTGAATATACTGCGTGTGTATTCCTTCCCTACAGGTAAATGATATTTCCATTTCTAACAATTTACTTCAAACTGTTTTTAAACTCAAAAGGTCCTCTATCCTTGTGCAGTGTCCTCAAACGGTAAGTACTAAAAGATCTTTGGCAATAAGTATATATAAGGAGCACGTATATGCGCGAGAGAGCGTGCACGGAATAGAAGGTGAAGAGAAAGTGGGGGGACCGTTTTCAGGAGGATGGGGAGCAGGAGGTGGAGGGGAGGGGGCCGGGCGGGAAAAGGAACGGAAAGATGATTAAAGTACGGAGCCCTGCGGGTGGGAAGGGCACTGGCCACGGGAAGGAGGAGGAAGCGGGAAGGTCAGTGAGAACCCAAAACCTAAACAAAGCAGGGAAAAGATGTGTCCTGTACGTGTACCAGCTCCCCACAGCAACTGTAGTCATCGATGCTACAAACATACACGGCCACAGAAAGCATCTCTCCTATCCGCGAGTGAATCCACGAGAAGTTCTGACACTGACGGGAACGTGTGTCAGGGGAGAATCAGTCTTGGTCCACTTACTATACTCTGTAACTCTGTGGCCTCCTTCAGGTGAAGCTGCTCCAGGTTATCTGGGATCGTGTGGTAGTGGCCTTTACTCTTCTCATAGTTCTTCTTGTACTGGTACTGCAGGGGGCAGAAGACATGGGTCGGAAGGCTGCTCAGGTTCCTAGTTTTCCTCTTTGGATTAGACATTTCACAGAGGCATTGTCAAGACCAAACTAAAATTAGCAAACGCTCAATAAAGGACTAGGGAAAAAATTTACAAGATGAAGAGCCAGGTTTAGTATTGTCAGTTAATACCAGGTAAAAACACTCAAGTTGTATGTCTTCTTCAGAGGAGGTGTTAAAAGTTAAAAGTGAAGGAAACTCTTTCAGATGTCCATGGGAGGAGGAAAAGGGATGGTTAATTGGGGGAAAGTTTAAATATTTCAAAAATAGAAGCATCTGTGCTCCCGAGAGGCATCACCGTCAGTGGAGAGCGGAGGGTTAAGCTGTCACTGGGCAAGTACACTCCAACGGGAAAGCTCCCTGAGGCATCTAGGGCGTGGGCAGCAGAGGAGGGGAGCGGGGGCTCGGGGAAGGGGCTGAGCTGCCCGGGAGGGACACTGGGTACGTGTGGAACAGAAAACTGAGCTTACAGAACTGGCAAGCTGGCTTGTGCTGAGCACGTGATTCATTATCAGAGATTCCTTCATGTCAGTCACAGGCTTGTGAAGCTTCTTCAGGTCAGCCTTATATTTAACCTGTGTGTCACGGGAGAAAAAAGGAGGCAACGTAGACAGGAAACAGAAAACAGCACTAATGAAACTCGTAGCTGAGATATTCCATCCTGAAACAAATGCTAGATACAGTTGTAAGAAATCACACCTTGTTCATTCACAGCAGCCAAAGAAAAGAAAAAATCCACGTGTCCATCAACAGGTGAATGGACACAAAATAAGTAATGGCATTTTGATACATGCTACACTACAGAGGTATTACACTAAGTAAAGTACGGGAAACACAGAGGATAAATATTGTATGGTCCCCCTTACATAGAGTCTGTGAAAAAGGTAAATACACAGAGGCAGAGGGCAGAGGAGAGACTACCAGGAACTATGGGGCGAAGGGACAGATCCGGGATTTTGGCTGGGATGGCGAGCCGCTCTGCAGAGAGCGGTGCTGGCTGACCAACGTCGAGAGTGTCACTAATGCTGTTGGGTTACACAGTCAACACGGCTGCATGACAAATGTGTTCCATTGTTTTATCACAGTTTCAAAAAGCATACCTCGCTCGCAAGATTGCTTGCATCTTTCATGGTCTTATAGAGCTGGCTGTCCTTCGGGTTGTATTTCGGTGTCTTACCCTTCTCTTTGTCAAAATTTTCTCGATATTTAATCTAATAGAAAATCAAACACTCACATTATTCCCGAAAATCAACCTATCTAGGAACTGTGAAACGGCAGGAACATAAATGCCGAAGAATATGCGCTTCCCCTCACGCTTCAGCCCCGTGCTCCCTGGCCCTACATTTGGCACATGAAACAGAAGGGCCACAGAGAGACCAGGGAGACCCACTGCGTGGAGGAAAACACAGTGGCAGTGCAAAGGCTCATTTGCCAAAGCAAATCCACATGGTGTGAGAATGAGGGACAAAAGCAGCATGCGGAGAGGTTATGGGGAGGCAGCTGAGACAGACACAGAAACGCGGACTTGAGACTGGCACTGCAGGAAGACACGGTGTAAACTGCGCCACAACAGCTCTTCCCTTGAAAGATCTTGGCTCTCAAGATAGAGGTGGGGAGCCCGTGAAGTCGGAAGCGGGGACTGGTGCCTGGGCCAGAAGGCAACGCCTCCGTCCTGATACAGAACCTCAGGAGGGGCTGCTCCCTGAAAGCATGCAACGCCAGTGTTGTCACGGGGGAGGGTGGCGCAGAGGCCCATCCCAAGTGAGAATACACTGTGCTCCTAGGAGTGCACCGGAAGTCCCCTTCCGTCCTGTAGAAACCAGCTCACCTCTGAAGATATATTTATTCTGAGGAACAGCAATTCCATTGGCTTCCCTGAAGTTGCTTTAACTTCAAGTTGAATTTCCAACTTAGCAAAAAGGTGATGCCTCCACAAGAAGGCCATTGTGTAAACACAACCTCATACAGCCGCTAACCTGAACCTCAGCCAGCACTTGGGACCTTCCTTTCTGCCTGGGTCTCCTTAAGAACTGCCACCTCTTGAAGGATCCAGTACTGCAGCAAGCATAGAATGGTGTTGGACAAGTGGTCAGGGGGTACACTGGTTGCCTGCGGCACTGTGGCTGGGTGCAAGGCCTTCTTTTTCTCGTGCACCATGGAAGCCTGTGAGGTGGCTGCAGTGCCATGGACCAGCAAGGGCCAGAGTGCTATCTGCCACCCCATCTGGCTCAGACACAGGCCATAGGGATATACTGTGGGGATGTGCTTATGAATTAAATATCTTTTCAAAGCTTTTGGAAGCAGTCTAACATCTAACTGTTCAGAGTTTTTCAGAGGATAGACTTATATATTGGTACTTATGAAGACTAACAGTTCTTACTATGAAGACTGTAAAACAGAGTGTAAAAGCTGAGTTAAAAGTGTGACTTATTCTGTTGATTCATAGTGGGTCTAAGCTGAGAGACTGCAGCAATTAACAGACTTGATTGTTTGAAATTCCAAAGATGGTAAATAGCTTCAGAAGAAACAGAGGTTTTCTTTGTATGGTTGGTGCGGTAGATTCACAGCTGGTGGTCAACTTGTAACACCCAGCTGAACTGAATCAGCGTGGTGCTGCATGTGGAGGACCCACCGGAGGACTGTTGGTAGCAGCATAAAAAGAGAACTGGAGAGGAAGAGATGGGGCTGTGGGTTCTCCTGGAGAAGCTTGTCACACTGGCTTTCCTGATATGAACTCGGCTGTTATCAGAGGAGTTCAGACCTTGTTGTCACTGAGATGGCTGTGGTACTTTTTGGGGGAGCTCTGGTCCTTACCTTGAGGGTTGCTTCCTGGCTCCAGCGCAGATCCCTCAGCCTGCTGGCAGACTTTCTAGCTTTCACCACTGACCTTTGGGCCTTTCCAGTGTAGATCCATGAAACAGACTTGTGTGAGACATTGTCGTGAGCTCTTGACCTCCAGTTGGACTCGTGGGGGACACTGTCACAGGCTCTAGGCCTCCAGCTGGACTCCTGGAGGATTTTGCTATGGGATCCAGGCCCTCAGCTGGATTCTTTGGGTCTCTAGTGTGTGGAAAGATCTTCGATGCTCTTTTGCACTTGACTCTTTAGGTGGATATTATGAAATAATCCTATAAATTATGTGTCCTGAATTAAATTGCTTCCCTTGCAAACCCTGACTACAACAGTTGAAGATGAGATTCTCAGTTTGTTTGCGTTTCACCATTTAATCTGGTCAAGTGTCTCAACCTGAAGTATACAGAGTCTGTCTTTCCACATCTCGTCTGCCTTCTTATTCCAAGTACATACCTGAGAGGAAATTCCACACAGCAAAAAGAGGTGTGTACAACAGTATCTCTGTCTACACAATTCCACAGCATTCTACGCATTTCAACATAAAATCAGCAGACAAAGGTGCAACTGCATTAGTCAAGGCCAAGCAAGTGCTGAGAGAAAGGGAAAGACAGGGACGTTGGCTGAGAAGCGCATTCAGAAGAGGCGGGTCTGTGCCACGCCTTCTCCTTTGGCCTATGAAGTATTCTGCCCAGAGCACGAAGTGGGACAGCCACGTCAGCATGGGCAGAGCCCACACAGAGCTGAGGTCCACCGGGGCAGCAGGCCACACCGGGAAGCTGTCAAACCTGAGGAAAGCCTTTCACGGGAGATGAGCTCATAGAAAGATCCTGCTGGGTCCTGTTCTTCATAACACAGGATTCACTTAGGATTAGAAATATGTGCCTCTTGATTTTTTAAAACAGTGAAGTTTTCCAAAATTTCCACACAAAATCATTTTTTGTTTTTAGATTGATATGACCTTAGAAACTAAAAATATTTTAAAAAATTTTTATATACGTTCTTGGAACATTTGATTTACTCTTAGATTCCACCGTTTTTTGTTAGTGATTTTGTTTCTTGGTCTCAGGTGGTTATGCAATTCTATTAACTTATAATAAAAATACTGCACAGAAATTTTAAACACAAAAACTGTAAAACAAATCTTACTTGCTTGTCACAAGGAACCCGAACCTTTTGTCTTTCCGTAATTCCTACTTGCTTTACTGCTTAACATTACTATGGTGTACAGTGTCTTCCTCAAGACTGGGATCTCACGAGTGGTATTGCTGAAAGTCAGTCTATCCAACACCAAAAGTACGTACCCCAAGGCCATTTACTTAAACACTTGAAGAGAATGGACAACGCAGAAGATGAAGGGAAGCTCTCCAAACTGGAGAAGTATGATATTCTTGAGCTCACACCCTATGGGAACAAAATTTGCTGCCTGCAAGGGCTAGTAGTAGGGGTTTCTGAGTAAAGTCTGAAAACCTGTCACAACTGAAGGATAGATAATTGGTCGAACAAGGGAACTTAGGTAATGTGGCAATCAGCTTTGGACAACACTTTCTGTCTCCAGCTTCTCCTCAGTAATATGAAATCTGCTAGAAGGAAGCATTCTCTGAGCACTCTTGATCAAACAGTCATCACAGAATCTAATTGTTTGTCCAGAGACAGGTACTCTGAACACACAGTGCCCAGCCCAGGCATGCGATACATGAATGTTGAATGAAAGAATAAAGGTTCCTTCCAGGCATGGTGATCTATGCCTGTAATCCTATTCCGGAGGCTGAGGCAAGAGAATTGCAAGTTTGAGGTCAGCCTAGGCCAGACAGTGAGACTATGGCTCAAAGTAAACTAAAAATGGCTGGCGATGTAGTTGAGGCGTAGAGTACTTGCCCTAGCACCCACAGAGCCCTGGGTCTCCCAGCACTACCACTACCTACCCGTCCACACACACACACACAAGTTTGGTGTGGTTGGGTTTGAGAAGTTAGGACTGCATGACCTGTGCACGTTAACCGCTCTCCCTAGGTGACTCAGGTACTCGGCAGGCCCTGACGGTGTAAACCTGACTGTCTGGAGCGAGGCCCGTTGGGCATATGAGGATGTCAGCATGCAGACGCTCAGGTGCACACACGTGACACGGCAACATAGAGAACGAGAAAGGCACAGCAGGTGCGCGGTGCTTTTCCAAGCTCTGCGCTGTGGTGAGAGACCAGTGTGTCGTGGCTGTGAATGTGCACCTTCCCTCTGGGAATCGCTTCCCCACCTCTCTACCTGCAGGGCCGCGGGCGGCCTGCTGTACCTGGCTGCTCAGCCTGGCCGCCTTCTTGGCCATCTCAATGTCTGGCCGGCCGAGCATGCTTAGGCCGTGGCTGCCTTCCTTGCGGTGCTTGGCTCTGTACTCCACCTGGATCAAAGAAACCCAAGCTGGTGATGCATTCTGGGCGAAAGGTAGATTGCCTCCTACTATCAGCAAGACCACTGGGGACATTGTAACTCCACCCTTACCTCGCTGGCCTGCTTGGCTGCCTGCGTGGCCTTCTTGATGTCTGGCCGGTCAGCCACGGTGGTATAGTGCAGGTTCTCTTTGGCATCCTTTTTGTAAGCGACCTTTATGTGGGGAAGAAAATGCTTACTCACTTGCGATATCTATCTTCCCAAAGTGCTCATTAGGTATCAAACAACCTTTTCACTCAAAACAAAACAAATCCCCACCACCACCAATGTGGAACTGAGGGTGAGCACACTTTGGAAGGGGGGGCAGGCACCAACTTGGGACCCACTGCAGCAACGGGCTCAGAGTGCCAGGGGAAACGTACGTCACTCTGCTTCTTGGCCACGTCCATGGCATGCTTCACCTCTGGGGGCTCCTGCATGATGGAGTAGTTGGACTTCCCTTTCTCCTTGACAAATTTCTTCTTGTAATTTGTCTAAAGAGAGTCAGAATTTTTTATGTGAGAAAACGGAGCTGGGAGCAGAAGCGATTTACTTGAAGAACTCTGAAATCTCCAGGAAAGCCCAGGGTCCCCTGGTGTGGCCTCACTGTGGTATTTAGATCTCTGGCCCACACTCTGATTCTTCTCTGGTGCTTCTGTCCTGAAACACAATCCCAGAGCCATCCAGCAACCTCTGCAGAACCGAGGACAAGCAAATAAAGTCCTTACTCACCACTTCTACCTTTTAAAAATATATGAAACCATACATGGTACGTAAGTATCATACGGGGTTACCACAATACTGCTCATCAAGTTACAGCGGGAAAGGGTTACGGAAGCACAGGAAGCGGACTTTACCCTCTAACACTCGGCAGCTGCCCCTGGGATCACAGTGCTAAGTGAAGCAAGGCAAACACAGCTTCGATACAGCACGGTTTCCCTCATGCGAGGAGCCCAAGGTATAAATAAAGGTAATAGGAAGTGTGGGACAGAGGAGAAGGGGGTTGGGAGGGAGGGGCGAGGGAGGGAAAGGGCAGAACAGCACTGGGCTGTGTTCTGTGTGCATCCCGGCTCCACGGGGAGTGCAAACAGGATGTGCTACTAACAGGTACAAGGAGAAAAAACAGAACGGGAACTTAAAAATAAAGTAGTTTAGCAGTTTAACAACAGGACACCGTTAAGCAGCCCTGCTTCCTCCAGTTATTAGCAATATGAAGGGCAGCTTGTATTTTTAGATAATAAGACCATGCAGAACCCTCATCTGGCATAATTACCATAACTAGAATAATAAGCACCGAATATTTTAAGCCCGAGTTTAGGGTTCCCGTGCGAATGTTGAAGGTAAGAGTGAAGCTATGTAAAGGAAAGCGTTTGCAACCAAAGAGCAGTGCCCAGTTCCCCCGCCTCTCGGGTAAAGTGCTGTCGCTGCTGCAGGAGGCCCGTGGCTGGCCACTTACATCGCTGACATGCTTGGTCACTTTCTTGACGTGAACCGTGTCCCGGGTCTCTGGCAGTGTCGTGTACGAGCCCTGGGCCAGGTGCTTCTTGACATGGCGCTTGTACTTGTTCTGCAGGAATCCACGGGGAGATTACTAAAGTGTCTGCCTGCGCCCTGCGCCCAACCGGGGTGCAAGCAGAGCACATGGGTTGCTGGAGGGTTACCTCGGACACCAGGTCGCTGACAGTCTTCGCTAGGAGGACCTGAGGAGTGTCAGGCACGGCGTGGCAGGTTCCTCTTTCCTTGACGTGTTTCTCTTTGTATTTCAGCTGTGTGGGGTAGGAGCACATTTTTTACTAAGTCCCCAAATCGCTAGATTACAGCTGGCCGAATAGCATTGTTGACAAACTGAGATCATGAAACTTATTTGAAGATCCTGAGGCTTAGAAATCCTGAGAAATACCTCAGAGAAGTTTGTCCTTATCACTTGCAAGTTGAGGTTTTAATAACAATAAAAATGTATCACCCGATGGATCTCTATATAGACAATTAATTCAAAGCATGTTCACACAACTTGCTTGGCCTTCCTGTCGGCCCACGAGACATTAATTTTTCTTTACAAGTGAGAGAACTACAGCATGCGAAGAAAATGATGCCGCAGAAAAGAAAAGTATATACGCAGAATGCAGCGGGCTCTCAGATTTCCAGACTGTGCCACCTGGGCTGCAGCCTCTGCATGGCTGCTGCCGGGCTCAGCCACATCACTGGTGTCCACGGAGGGCATGGCCGTGTTTCAGGGCCACACTTAGCTCCCACAGCTCTGCCCTTCTTTTCCCTCTCCTGGGTGGCCCGGGGGACTGGGCCACAGAGGATGGGCCAGAGGAGGTTACATCCAGTGGAAGACGCTGGATACTTACGTCGCTTTCTATCACGGAGTTCCGGAGGGCCAGCACCATGTCTTTGTCATCAGTGACGGAGAGCTTGCAGCCCTTTAGGAACTCTTGGTCTAACTTGTATTCAAACTGCGAAGGAAGAAAAGCAGACAGAAGGGTGGGTCCCAGGCCCAAGAGGAAGCGCAAGGGTCATTTGAATGATCTCGAGGGGAGTCCTCCCGGGGCGATGGTAAGGCCATGTCCTCTGCATGAAGGGACAGCTTTGGCTCTCACAGTGGGCTGGGCTCCTTTTCTCTATCCTAGGAACCAGGACCAAGTCTCCCATCCTGCCTTTCCCCAGCCGCAGTCACGACGGAGCCCTCAGAGTCTGGGTGCAGCAGCAGGAAGAAGGGCTCAGCAGCCAGGACGGCCCCCCTCAGCCCTCCTCTCCTCCCCATCTCAGAGCAGGTTAACATCCGCAGCAGTATTAGGAGTGGCCTCTGTCTGCGTCTCCTCTCTTACGTCGCTCTGCTGCAGGGACGCCTTCGCAGCCTGGAGGAAGTCTGGCCGGTCAGGCGTCCACCTCCAGTACGCTTTCTTGGATTCGTATTGTTTCTTGTAGTCCAGCTGTTTTCAAAATGAGAGAAGTCACTTAGGCAGAATTATAGACACACAAGGCACAGACAGAATCCTGCATCTTTCATGCCACATGTTGTAATTCTTGGAGTAACAGAGGTCGCTAACTGAAGTCTGTGCAATGTATTCAGATAATCGGCCAGAGGTCGTCTGATGACGGAGAACACCCACACCCGCACCGCATGGTGTACATTTCACCACAGCGGCTGTCTCCCACACCCGCGCCTCCGTGTGCCCCTCGGCCCAGTCTCAGGACTCCTGCGAGCTACCCGCCAGCTCCTGCAGGTGTCTCGGTTTGCCAGCCACCGTAAGTGTGTTTTCTCTGGCCGGCATGAGCGTGAGCTGTACTGTAATGGTTTCACTGTACTAATCACTTACGTATTTTTAAATAGCTATCTACATGCATGGAATGGTTTCTGGGTAGAGGGTTCAAGATGCTCCACCCAAAGACAGCTTTCGGGGCAGGAGTGGCTGAGCAGGAGGAAAGTCCGGGCCAACCCCAGTGGAGACCAAGTGGCTCAGAAGTTTTCTGCTTCAGAAGGAAGCAGACTCTAGAGTTCAGGCAGGCAGGGGAGAGAATGCCAGATGCTGAGACACTTCTGCAGTGCAGCCTGTAGAATGAAATGTCCTGCTCCACAGCCGTCTACTCAAAAGGCCAACCGGGTGTCCCACCGGGGCCACGAGGGGAGGCCACGCTTGCGGTTTGTTGAGTGAGCCCCTTTGTGAGGACCAAAGGCACTGCTCTGCTTTCATCTCCCAGGACTAACTCTTGACGTGGAAGCACTAGAGCTTGACCCCCTGAAGACATGTGGAAAGAGGCCACAGGTCCTGCCGGAGCTGATGAAGCCTCGTCAGACTTTGCTGCAGTTAAGACTCCAAAACTCAGGCTGGCATTTAATTGCCCTCTTGATATTGACAGGTGGGAGCTTTAAGAGCCCAGAGAAACTCCTGGAACTTACATTGGTGTTCACTTTGTAGGCGTCCTTGGCTGCTTTTATATGAACAGCATCCGGTTTAATGGTGCAGTTAGATTTATTTCTTTGGTAAACTTCTTTATATTTTAGCTGTGGGAGGGAGCAGAGTGACAATCATTTTCTATAGCGGCTACTAAGCATTTTAACACTAAGAAATTAAAACACAGTGCTTCCTATAGTAGGATGCTGCTGTATGTTCTGCTGTGAAGGAAGAGTGTGTCTATGCAGGATGAGCATTCCCCTCGCAGACCTTACAGCAGTGCCGAGGGCACCGTGAGGGCGGCCGTCAGGGTGCTGCGGGGTTCACCGCCACGGGCTGCGTGAAAGGCCGAGCTGCACAGCTACCACGCATAGTTCCCCTTTTCCAAGTTGGAAAAGCCCGAGTCCGGAACATCTCGAAAACTGCTGATAGCAGGGCAGCCGCCCCTGGTTGCTCAGCTGGACAGGATTCGAATCTTACTCTTCTCTGCTCTCACGTCTCTTGCTGTTGACATGGCCCACTGCAATTATCCACCGCCTGTTGTCTTACGCAGAACCCCGTGAGCACAGGTTTCGCCTCATTCACCCTCACACTGCTAGCATCCGCACGCAGAAACCAATCTGGGTGAAAGCGTGAGGGAAGGGGTGGATGGGCGCAGCGCAAGCAGCAGATGCGGCCTGGTTAGGAGGGCAGGGAGGACGCCCCCATCCTCTGAGGACTTCTAGATCCTCCCACTTTTGCTTCTCTTAAGTTTCATGGTCCTGATTTCCAATTTGGGTTTTCTTATTAATTTGGGGGTAAGAATCCTAGGTTTTAATGTGATTAAAGAAAAAAGAACCTGTGCCAAGAGGGCCAAAGTAGGGTATGTTAAACTGATCACAAGGATCTGCAATTTCCTGGGCTTCTCTACAGACCTAGTTCTATTCAGTAATGTCTTAGGGAAAAGGCCTGGAAATTCGGTTTTTTTTTTTCAGCACACCTGGCTATTTTTACAAGTAGAAAGTTTGGAAAGTGGGTGTAGGAATACTTTTACCTCTGCAGTGTTAGAAAATTGACTGTTCCACATAAGGGACCTACGTGATAGATGTTTATAACACCTGGTATTCTTGTTTATAGCACCAAAATTTATTCTAACATATTTCATGTTCCTGAGATGCCTCATGCATATCTTCTTCATCCAATGAGCTGAATGTGTCCAACTGCTTCTCGCGATGACTCCACATCAGCAGCGTGGGTTCATCTACTCCTCCGCCTACCGAAGCCCCGCTGAGCACCCGTGACCGGCGAGGCTGTGGGCCGGGATGAGCCATTGCACGCTCGCCTGCACTGTTCCTGCTGGTGCCCAAGAGCTCAGGTCACCACGGCATTCTCCGAAACACTAATGTGTGTGTGTGTGTGTGTGTGTGTGTGTGTGTGTTGGGGGGGTACTGGGACTCAACCTCAGGGCCTCGGGCGTGCCAGGCAGGTGCTGAGCCACTGAGCTATCTCCCCAGACCTAATTTTTTTAGTCAACCAAAAGGATGATAGTTTTCAACCACAGAACCAAGCCAAATATCTGGACATGTTTGAATGCAATTTCTCCTCAAGTTCAGAGTATTAGAATACAAGAGCTAGTTTGTCTCTTTAAGTCAATATACATCTTGTAGATTGTTAATAACATCTGTGGCTGGCTGCGTTTTCTGAATGGCTTGAACAGCCTCCCCCACTTCACAGCCTTTTCTGCAGTGTCACTTTGCTGTTTTTCCCTCCAGGGCACATGTGCCCACTTTAGTTCTTGCATAATCCGGATTTGGAAGGTTCCCCAGAGCACACATGTAAAAGGCTTGGTCCTCGGCCCACAGTGCTATTGGGAAGTAGGGGGACCTTGAAGAGATGGGGTCTAGTGACCTTGAAGGGGATGGTGGGACCCCACCCCCTCCTCTCTTTTGCTCCCTGGCCACAAGGTGAGCGGTTTTGTCCTATCATGTTCTTTAGCTGTGGTGTAGCTCCTCACCACGAGCCCAAGGCAACAGGGGCCCACTGCTCGTGGACTAAAATCTCCAAAGCTGTGAGCCAGAACAGACCTTTTCTTTATATAACTCAACCTATCTCTGGTGTTTTTCATAGTGATAGAAAGGTAATTACCTCTTGAATCTAAGTGTGTAAAAGTTGGAAAAAAAAATGCTATTCCAATTCTAGGAGTAGCCCTGAACTGATGTGGAAGCCTCTCATTTCTACCTCTTGGAACCCAGCTCTGTCCTGTGAGATGTTCAAGCCCTGTGAGGTCACACGGAAGAGTTTGCCCCTCACAAGAGCCATGCTTCAGCCATAGCCCTCATCAACTTCCAGCCACGAGTGCGGCCCTGTACACATTCAGCTTGACGAGACTGCAGCTGTCTGGAGCCATAACCCCCATGATTATCTGGATTAACCCTGATCAATTTTTCCTACAGTTTCCAGTACATAAACAGACAAAACAATTAGAGTGCTATGCGTAGCTTCACAGTCTGACCCTGGGACCACAAATGCGCCTGACACTGTGACACTGGCTTAACGAGGAACCAGGTACTTTCCAGCTTGGATGAGTCCCTTTTGTCCTGACCAATATATTTCCCCTTCCTTCTGGCCCAGATTGCAGGGATCCACTGGGTATGGTCGCTTCCTAGGACTGTGCTTCTGTCCCTAACCTCTAATACACTCTGCGTAACCCTGGGTCTGTCTGCATCTTTCTTCCGTTTAACGGCGCCGCTGTGGTGTGGTTCTTGTACACTGGAGCTGGCTGTTGCACAGCAGCCGTCTTGGGTGTCCTGGCCCGGCTGAACCTCAGTGTTTGCCAGCGGCATGGAACAGGGCTACTCCGCTGTGTCCAGTCAGCTTGCAGAAGCACAAGCAAAGCAGATGCCTGTTACTGTAAACCACTGGGCTCAGTGGTGGCTATAACGGTGGACTGGGTGACTGAGCTGGATTTGTTCTAGCACGTCAGGTGGTGGCGCAGAACAGAAACTGAGGCAGCGCTGGGACTTACATCGCTGACTTCGTCCTTCACCTTGCGGACGTGCAGCAGCATGGGCGTGTCGTGGATGGTGGTGTAGCCTCTGGGTTTGGCCTTGTTGTATTCCAGTTTATACAGTATCTGACGGAGAAGAAAAGCACAAGCACTGTATTTCCCGTGTTACAGTGTGAAGATGTAAATGCAAAGCTTTTTCAGGAAGGTGAAGAAAAGTGAGTTCTATAAATTCTTATGGGCGGGCTCTTCGCCAAGGCCCTGGTGTTTCTCAATTGCACGGTCGCTTTGGGTGAAGAGCTGTGCACAGAGCGGACATGCGCCGCCCCCCCAGTGCTGTCACTGCCCAGCCGATGCGACCTGAAATGCCTCTCCCACTTTCTAACGCTCCCCGCTCCCCGAGGCTGAGGGTCCCGCAGGGGTGCTCGCACTCACATCGCTGATTTGCTTGTTGACTTTTGTCGTACGCAGGTGTTCTGGAGTGTCCACGACAGAAGTGAATTTATCCTTTGATTTTTCATAGTTTTTCCTGTACTTGATCTAGATCGTAGAAGAGAAAGAGGTGTCAACTGTACAAAATCAGATGAAACACAAGAACGGGAGGTGGTGTCATGGCTAAATCCTAACTGGATATGTGTGGGATAAATTTGTACTTGATAGGAATAGTGTAGTAAACAGGGAATAATAACAATGTTTTTCAATATATTGATACACATGGAAACAAACTGAGGCCTGGGAGGTTAGGAGATGAGCAAGGGCTCATGGAAGGGACCCTTCCAGCAGGACCAAAGCCTTATTCTCTGGACCTTGTTAAGTACTGTTTCACTTATAACACATAAGTGGTCTCAAAATGTTTTTCTATATCAAAGGTAGAACACAGATGCCAAATTAAACATGGGTATGGTAAATATTATTTGAGAAGTATTTATCATTAAAAAATATGTTTGCTTTTGTAATTCCCAAATCACCATTTTTACATGCACATAAGCTGTGTGAAGCAAGACATACACAGATAGCACAGCAAAATTTCATGCACAAGTGTTTAATGATCATATGAAAGCCAAGGAAAAGGTTCAGACAAACAGAATGTTTACAGAAGATGGGGCTGGGGATATGGCTCAGTGGAATAAGTGCCTGCCTGGCAAGTGCAAGGTCCTGAGTTTGATCCCCCGTACCGCAAAAAACAAAAAAGTTTACAGAAGAGCTCGCCTTCATTTCATACATTGGTCGGATGGAAAACCAAAGCGGTACAACAAGTGCCTAATACAAAAGATGGGTTAAAGACTTTTCAGGGGCCGGGCACATGTCTGTAATCCTGGAGGCTGAGGCAGAAGTATCCTCCCAAGTTCAGGACCAGCCTAGGCTGCACGGTGAGGTTAAGACCAGCCTAAACTACATGGCAATATCCTGTCTCAAAAAACCGCACTTTTTGTTGGGAAAATGTCATTTTACTGATATTGTGTCTGATAATGAACAATTAGTTCCACTGTCGCTGGTATTTGCCTGTCGGCCCCTGGCGGAAATGTACTAGTGTGCATTCAGTTGGCCTCGGGGAAGACGGTGTCTTCAGTGGCATGGTTAACAGGTGTGTGGGAAACGGATATTCTGAAGTAGCCCATCGCTTCAGTACAGCCTCAGGAGACACTATGCATATGCACAACGAGCCATACAGCAGCAACTGGCACAGTTGCGTTGATGACTGGATGGTGGGAAAATTGGATGAAAACATTATTCAGACCTTTAAATGCTATTGGACCTACTAAGTAGCCTCAGTCTCTAGGGATTCTATTTCTTTGAGGCAAATAATGAAAATTATAAATGGACGTTATACCAGTTTGGCAGTAATGTTTGGAGAGTCCCAGCTGACCTTGCTAGGAGGTCTTGCAGGGTCAGCTGTGTAAATGGTGGCCACAGGTCTCGGACCTCAGTAGTGAGCTGTGGATATTTACGTAGCTCTATGGTGTGAATCTAGCGTGGGCAGGAGCAGGGCGAGGGGCCGGTGGAGGCGTGGAAGGGAACGCACCGGAGCTGTACGTCTCCTTCCCACCACTCCGGACATACCTGGCTCCACATGTATGTGTTGTAGAGAGCAGTCAACATATCTGGACGCAGAATTTCATTACATCCTTGTTTCAGAAGCATCTTGGCACTAGATTTATATTTTCTCTGTTCATGCAAAGAGCAGTGAAGCACAAAAGAGACTCATGAAGACAGAAGAGAACATGGCCCTATATCCCAGTCACCTCTGCGTGAAGAGATGTAGGCAGACGCGCTTTGTGTGCTCACAGAGCTATGTGGATGAAGACACCAAGCCTATGAAACGCCAGGCATGGCGGCCGCAGTATCTGCAGCTGCCTGTCCGTAGTCCTCGTGAAGGGACAAAAATATAGCTCGTTTCACATAAGTAACTCGCGAAACTGCTGTATAGAGAAGACACTATTGGAACAGAAGATTATAGTAGTAAGTTCTATCTTTTTTCCTTCTATAGTTTTTTTTTTTAACTCAATGACAGTTTATAATTGCAGTTTACACACAAATTCCTTTTGTTTAGACAAACAAGTTCTGCGAGGACCCGGCTTTGCTTCCATCTTCACCACTGCACAGGTGAGGACACACGCGGACTGGCTCACTCAAACAGCTCACGGCTCTTTGGGTGGCTGACAGATACTCTGAGACAGTACGCCCAATATCATAGGCAGAACCTATGACATCCTTGCAGCAGACAGGACGACACCTCATAGAAACCGGAGCGCAGTCCTGCCGGGGCATCTGGCCGGCCCCATCACAGTACCTGACTGAGCTGGTCGCCTGCCGTCTTAGCCAGCAGATGTCTAGGCTCATCCACTACCAGGTGGTATTTATCTTTCCGCTGCTCATAATCAGCTCTGTATTTTTTCTGCTCAAACATCATAGCAAATTATAGCAAGAGTAAAACTTCAAGACTACACAGAAATGTCTCAGGTTAAATATTCCAGAAAGCCAGAAACAACTAGGTCCCCATACAGGAAAATAAGAACAGGGAGGCAGAGACAGTCTAGTGAAGGAAGATCACCCGGAGAGGGCTGGAGCCGGGGGGAGACGGTTTATGAAGCTGAGACGGAGTACCTGCGCCCGCACAGTTCCCGTCCTCCTGTGACGCGTTAGCAGTGTTAGGTTTCCCGGCATCTTACGTGGTGTTTAAAGTGAGGTGCTGATGAGCTATGGGCTGCCGCCTAAGGGCATGAGACCGCCAGTGCCGTAACTTATGCTAAACACTCCTGGGGCAGCTGGTGCGGTCTGCTAACGTATCTGGACACTTGTTAACTTATTTAATGAAAAAAAAGACCTGGAAATCCTTTGCTAAATAGAAAAATAGAACCAAAATATATCCAGACTGCCTTCCCAGGAAACTACCATTAGCAATTCTTCTGAAGTGTCCAGCTTAGAAATCTGGTGGAGATGAACTAAATCAAGATGTAAAATAAAATAGAAAGAAACAATAAAATGTCATACATTTAAATATACATGTATGTCATTGGCTACATTATCAGTGTGAGATATATTTTACTAATTTTCTAACATTATTTTTAAACTCAGAATTCCATGTAAATCCCAAAATAGGAAGGTAAATATAATTCTATTAAAAACCATCTAAATATTATGAAACCATGAGTAAATTCCTATCTTGCTAATTTTATCAATCCTGAATTAAATTACTGTGAGGACAGTTACAGGGAAACTGGGCAGAAGATGAAGGAAAAGCTTGGAGCAGGTGGACGCCCATATGCACCGACATGTGGGGCGTTACCATGGCAACACACCTGCATGTGTGAGTCACAGCGCTGCCCCTTGGGTAGCTCTCCTGATGACTGTGGCCCGGGGACTTTGTATGGGGCATTGAATTAACCTAGAGCTTTGGGTCTTTGCTTCTTTCATGGTTTTTGACAGACACTCTCACTGGCAACATACATCTTTCCAAATACCTACTTTAAAAGAACAGTGAGCCTGCCTTTGCTGTCATGTCATGCACTGGGTTTTAATCGAATAACTGTGAACTCCTTAAAGGAGTTGAGATGCCTAGTTGAATTAGCTCATACATACCTCGTTCATCAACTGAGTTGCGTACTTGAAGTGTCTGTTGATGGGGCAGTCAGCAACATACTTGAAATTTGACTTTGTCCTTTCAAATACCTCTTTATATTTATACTAGAGAAAAAGAACATGAGTACTTAATAGCATAGCCTATTTTAAGAATGAGACATGCTTCTTATATGACTATGGTAATTCATTCATAGAAGTTTATTCACTTGTTTGTTAATACCAGCAAGTACAGGCATCTCCTAAACTTTCACTCCATGTCCCAAAGCAATGAAGGGTAGACCTGGCTGGACGCCAGCTTATCTATTTATTTATGTATGTCTTTAGTATCTCCGAGACAGGGTTCAGGGAACTATGCAGTTAAGGCTGGCCCTGAACTCATTTCATAGCATAGGCTGGCCTCAAACTTGCAGCAGTCCTCCTGCCTCAGCCTCCCAAGTGCTGGGGTTACAGGCGTGTGCCACCATACCTGGGCCTGGCTGGATGTCTTGAAAAGGAGCTCAAAAATACATTGTAAAGAACACTTCATTGAATGTATATCAAACAGACCTGTTTTCCATGTGCAGCTAAAATCTAAAGCAAATTCTTTTTTTGTTTCTATATGTTATTTTTTTTTACTTTGAAGGTATTTTCATGTTTTTGTTTATTTGCTTCTTTTCTTTTTTTTTTTTTGGTACTGGGACTCAAACTCAGGATCTCATGCTTGCCAGACAAGTGCTGTGCCACTGAGCTATCTCTCTGGCCCTTATTTTCATGTTTTTAATTCATTAATTTAAATGTAGTTTTCTAATAACTAATTAGATAATTATATTCTTATAGAGTTTGACCCATTTAGCTGACACCTATTTTGAAAGAATCCCATGAGTTAAGAATGATTTTTTACAACTTTAAAAACTTTAAAGAGTTGTAAAAAACAAAGATGAATATATGCTAGAACGAACATGGCCCAGAAGGTCTAATATCTCTACCAGCTGTCACTCACCTGAAATAGTTTTGTGACTCCTATTTCAGAATCCAAAGGAAGAAAATTTAACTGTTATAATTTGCATATGGGAAAACGTGGCCCTAAGAACATGATTTTTCTCAAGTTGTACACTGCGGATTAACGTAACCCTGCTTTATGTTTGCTGCCGTATGCATCAGCTCTGTTAGGGTAAATCACCCAGAGGCGTACTGAGATGGAGGGGGCTCTGTACTAGCCGTGAGCAGCTGTGCCAAGATGACTTTTCGTCAAAGTCAAATAAACTGAAATAAACTGCTGTCAGTGAGGTTAACACCAAGGAACTTCCTAGGACAGTGGAGAGGTCAGTGCGTACTCCAGCCACAGGGCCTAGGAGTGCGGCGGGGGGATGGAAATGCGGAAGGCTCCATGGTGCCTTGTGTCTAGGCGTCCCCCAAAGCCTCACGCGCCCACAGGCAAGGTTGGGAGCTGGCTGACCGAGGCTGTGGGAATGCAGAGTAGGTGTGAATGTACGGACCGAGGGTGTGAGACCTAGGTCTGCCCGCTGACTGGGTCGGCACAGTTCTGCGTGAGGATAGCGGGAAGGCCCGTTGTGCATGGGGTGGCACCACCCAGAAGGCCTGTGGCTTGGATGGGAAAACAGGTGAAGGGAGGCCTGTTGGTGCCGCTCCTACCGGCTCTGCCATGGACTGTTTCTCTTCTGTGATGCCCCTGCACCGAGGCACCCTGCTCTGCCAGCCAGTTATGGACTGACACCTCTACAAATCGAGCTGAAACGAATCTTTCCTCTAATTTGTGGATGTCAGGTGTTTTGTCTCAGAGAGTAACAAAGTAACAAAGACAGCCTATTTCCTCTGTGCTACGCTCTCTGTGAGTGCAAGCAGATGCTCAGTGGCTAGTTATTCTTGAGAAGAGGTACCTTGCTGTAGAGAGTCTTGTTCTGTTCAGCCAGTGTGAAGTCAGGGGTATCATAGGCATAACAGCCAATGCCTTTAAGCCAGTTCAAGTCTTCTTTATATTTTATCTGGAAAAGAAAGAACATTGTCCAAGTGTTTTAAGAACATATCCAGATAGCTTTAGGTTAGGGCCTATGATTCCTAAAACACAGAGAATAGTGAATTATTAAAACTGCTATTTAATGTGCTTCTAGTAATATTGATATCTGCTTATTTTATGGTACATTGTTTATAGTATGTAGAAATTCTCATTTTTACTACTGTTTAAAGAAATTTAAATTTAGCAGTTGTGCTCTTCCAGAGAGCATTGCTAGCTGGGATGCCATATCTCCCCAGGGGTGACGTTTCCCTCTGGATGAGCGCTGCTGCACGTTTCAGCCGGTCTCTGCAATTGTATTTCCAACTCATCAGAAGGAGACTCTTTGTTTCATAGGTGAGTACAGCATTTTCAGTCATGTAATATCACACATTTAGAAGAAAACTTAAGTTTATAAATTTGAGTATATTTTTCCTTTTTTCAAATTGAAATTTATTCATTTAGCAATCAACCTTTGTAATTTAAACATCCATACAGGAGGTCTGGAATCTGGGCGAGTGCGTCATTGGGTTTTATGGAGTGGCTGGTTTCATAATTCAGAGGATAGGCAATTCTGTGAGAACAGAAAATATGTGGACTCTTACATCGCTGACTGCATCTGTGACCGCCCTGTGGTGGAAGTGTTCTGGGCGGTCAGGGATGGACCTCCAGATTCCCAGCTGGCTCATGTATTTCTCCTTGTATTTCACCTGTTATAAAAAAATACAGAGACAGCCATAAAGTCTCACCAAAGTTAATGTACAAACATCTACTTCTCTCTGAGGCTTTAGAAAAGGGAGGCTGCTTTTTTAAATTTTCTTTTTTTAAATGGTGAGCCAGGTGTGATGGTGCATGTCTATAATCCCAGCAACCTGGAAGACTGAGGCAGGAGGATCTCTAGTTTGAGCCCAGACTAAGCAATGTAGACACTTAATGAGATGCTGTCTTGGGGAGCAGGGTGGGGGGCTGGATATATAGCTTAGTGGGAAGGCCCTGGGTCCAATGTCAAGGATCCCTCCCACCCCACTCCATAAACCAGGGCATTACAGAGCCCAACACAAGTAGGGATCACTAGAAACGTACCTTGCTGATATCATCGGTGACTTTACGATGGTAAACAATATCCAAAGCGTCCTTCACAGTGTGGTATCTCCCTTTGGTCTTTTCGAATGTTTCTTTGTAGCGTAGCTGGAAAGAAATAAGCACACAGATTAGGAAAAACATCAAGTTAAATAATTGAGCTCTTTTAAGCTTAAACTCAATTTTTAAAAGGTTTTTCCATGATTAGATTTAGGAAAAAATTTTAAAGATAATTTCAGACCCTAGAAGAGAAGAAGGACACCAAGCACAACTAATGCAAGCTAAGCAGAGCATGGTTAACTCAGGGGTAATGTACCAGTCTTGCTCTGTTGGTTGTGACAAACCCATGATGTTACTATAAGTGGTTAACAAGAAAAACTCGGTGTGAGGGCCATAGCCACTTCCTGCACTGTCTTTGCCAATTTTTGGAAATCTAAGACTACTGAAGTTCATGGAAATGTAAAACAAATCCTTCATTTGGTAGGAGAAGAAGAAAACAAACAGCCGTGTAGCTCCTAAGACACAGTAATGTACATGGGAAGGGGTGAGATTTACCCCCTAATTCCTGATGTCAGGATGACTTCTCCACTAGGCCATCCTGCCATCTTATTATAATCTTTATCTCTGTGACATTTCAAGAGGAAAGAGGCTTTGATCCTAACTCTAACGGAAGAGTAACAGAGGGTTCATCTCATCTACAAAAGATAGGTGCTTTTTTCAGGGCTTTTTCAAGATTTTTTCTTTTTGGGTAGCTGAGTAAGCACATAATGAAAACTACCTTTTCTAAAAAGCTTTGTTGTTTAGATGGCTAATCTCATAAAGTTATGACAATGATGGCTACATGTTGAATTTAACACCAGATCCCACCCTTGTAGCCCTGACTAGTTGAAAACTGGGATTATCAGAATGGGTGCTGAGAAAGCTCAGGGATAAAGTTGTCCAGTGTGGGCACAATGAGCCCCCAAGACGAACTTCACTGTGTGCCTCCCTGTGCGATGCACTGAAGTTTGGTACAAATTAAATTTTTTTAAACTGGGAATCAAACTCATGACCTCAGCCTTGCCAGGCAAGCGCTTATGCCACTGAGCTATATCCCTGGCCCACAAATTAATATTCAACAGAATCTTGAATGATAAAGAGAAAGGATGTTAGCCGAAGACTAAAATGTCCTAAGGAACAAAGTTTGAGAATATATCATTTTCTAAGCTTACATCTCAAGCACTACCTGGCCTTGCATCTTTCCAACTAGTAGACTTCCCATGGCACCAAATAAAAACTGACATAGATCGGCGCCATCACCTTAAGCTGCCTTCAGACCCTAGGGGTGCATTGTAAACTTGAGGTCTGTGGGCTGGCTGGGGGGGCCTGGGCCTGGGATTAAGACCCAACATATCCAGTCCGTTAGGGTTTCTGGTTCTGGCAATGGATACAGTGAATTATGTGGTTAGGCTCTGAGAGACAAAATTAGTAGAGGTGGCTGTGTTTTTCTTGTGCAGTCTTATTTATTTATTTACTGATTGATTTTTGAGACAGGGTCTTGCTGTGTATTATTATTTTTTTTTTTGGCGGTAGTGGGGATTGAACTCAGAACCCTGCGCTTGCTAGGCAGGCGCTTATTCCACTGAGCTATATCCCCAGCCCCGGGGTCTTGCTGTGTAGACAGGCTGGCTTTAAATTCACCATGTAGCCCAGGCTGGTCTCAAACTTGCCATGATTTTCCTGCCTCAGCCTCCTGAGTGCTGGGATTACAGTCATGCACCACCATGGCCAGCTTGTGCATCCTGTTTAATTGCCACAAATTTCATCCTTACTTGACATAGAAGAAGAGGAAAATTAGACAAATATGTAGAGTCATACAGCAAGCAAATGACAGCAGCACGATTTGAACGTACATTCATCTGACTCCAAGCCCATGATTTCAAGGATAAGGTAACTGCCAAGTATCCCTAGGAAAAGCTAGTACAAAAATGAAAGAGGGTAGTATTTTTGCCCAGAAGAGTTGAGATACTCAGGCTTCTAGCACCTCTCAATACTATTCTCGGCTACTTTGCCTGACTGTTTAAGTTACCTGGTGTTTTTCCCTGACCCGTGATGTGGGCCCTGACTCTGAAGTGTGAGAGAACAGCTTACACTTCTTAGGTACACCAGCCCCAGCTCTCCTTACAACAGGGGCAGAGGGAGGCTGCTTACATCGCTGGCATTCCAGTAGGCCCTCTTGGCGCGGATGAGGATCGGTGTGTCCGGAACCGGGGTGTACTTGTCCTTCATCTTTTCATATTGAACCTTGTACTTTTTCTAAGGTGAGAGGGTAGGAAAGAGACGAACTTAAGTGTTGCTGCTGTTCCCACTGCGACCAGGTCACGGCTCTGTGCAGCACGCGGTGCTCGCACTCTTTCAGGAAGAGCGTTCCCTCCCCTTCTGGGGACCCTGCGTACCATCAAGTCATGAACTCTGGTCTCAGGCAGCAGGGGAAGGTTCTAACCAAGTTTCCCTTTAGCCCAGTGCCTCAGCGTTCAGTGCCCATCTCACCTCGCTGACCATGTCCTTCACATCCTTGGCGTGTTTTAGAGCTGTCGTCTGGTTCCCAGCGTGGTGGTGGGGCCTCTCCTTGGTGGCAAGCTCGACATACAGGTACTGAACAATGAGAGAACAGGGCGAAGGGTGGTATGGAAGACGCCTCTGGTATTCAGGCCTCTGTACTCAATTCTAGCCCTTAAATGGGGGGGCAGCATTGGCTCGCTGTTCTGTGTGCTTTTTTTATATGCATTTACATTCCTTTGTTTCTGCACCTACATCCGAAGACACACAGACATGTTCCAGGGGCCTAGTGCTCTCCTGGTCCAGCGTAAAGCCACATGATCCAAATGCCAGCGGCAGAGTGAGAAGACTGTGGTGGGTTCTTCACCCTGTTTCTCCGCTGCTCTGCCTCAGTGTATACAGTGTAGTTTCACCGGCCTGTGGATACTAGATACGTCACAAGGACGATCCACCGTTCTCACTGCCTGTAACCTAAGGTGCACCCAATGACAAAGTGTGCAGCGTTTGGAGAACATCACGTGGCTTTCCCTCGCGTGTGTAAAATATAACTCCAATCATGATGGAACGAAAGAACAGTGCTTCTCTTTGGTGTTGGGGGTGGAGCAAGCCAGGCCCCGCATGCTGAGCTACGTCCCCAGCCTGTATTATTTGAGACGGGGTCTCACTAAGTTGCTAGGTTGCCCAGGCTGGGTTTGAACACGTGGTGTTCCTCCTACCTCGCCTCTCGGGGTTCTGGGATTACAGGTGTGTGCTACCATCCCCAGCAGAAAACTGCTTTTTGAAGTGCAAAATTCACGAAGCTGTAGCAAGTACAACCTATTGCGCGTCTCTGGACTGGTAAGAGGGGTGGGGGACACACAGCTCCCTAAGCGATGCCTGTCCAACCCATGTTACCTGACTCTGAAGCTTCTGCCCGCGCTTGGCTCTTAAAAGATCTGGAGTATCAGGCACTGAAGTGAAGATGGACTTCTGCTTCCTGCCTGAAGCTCTGTACACCAGCTAGACACAAAACAAGTCATTGCTATCAGTTCTCCTTCACCAACACGGCATGCTCTCTGAAGACGTCTTTATTGCTAGTCAATAAAAAAGGCAGGGGCCCTTCTACCACAATAGTCTTGGATCTTTCCTAACGAACCAATCACATATTATTACTTACCCCCTGAATCTGTTTAAAAATAAGACGGGGGTGCAGTCCCCAAGGAACCTACTGGCTAGGAAAGAGATTAGAGCAGTTCGCAACTGCAGTAAGTAGCCCTGAGTAATTGTGCCTTAGGAGCCTCAATACCAGGTGGGCGGACAAAATGAAACTGAGTAGTTTGGAATTTATTTGAGTGAGCGGCAAAGCAGGGAGACACTGAAGGCTTTTCAAATGTTCCTACCAGGGTTAGGGTTTTTGATAGCAAGAATTAGAGAGAAATTTTTGAAATAACTTGTATTTGGAGACCACTGTAGTGTAAGACACAAGGGCTTTTTTTTTTTTTTTTTTTTTGTCTTTTTGAGACAGGGTCTGGCTTTTGGTTCAGGCTGGCCTTGAGCTTACTTTGTAGCCCAGGTTGGCCTTGAACTTGTAATGATCCTCCTGCCTTAGCTTCCCGAGTGCAGGGATTACGGGCGTGCGCCACCACACCCAGCTGACACAAGGGCTTTGTAATCTATGAAATCATGTAAAACTTCTCAGAAGTCCTAGCCAAAGGGAGGACAAGTACCGACCTCCTCGTCTTACTGAAGGGGAAAAGTAAATTGAGCCCGCTGTGGTCCCCTGACTGGCTCACACATTGCGGCCCTTCCGCAGCTCCTGGTGGAGGGAATCATCCTGCTGCAGCTGCCTGAAGGCTGATCACCAGAGGCGCTCACCGAGAATCTTTCTGAATGCCTCAGTTTGTTCTGGTCAACGTGGTTTACTAGAAGTAACAAGCCACGCGTGCGTACCTCGCTCAGGTGGGTCTTCAGCTCCTGCACTTTCCTGTATTCTGGGGTGTCAAGCACCACTCTGTACTTGTCTCGCGTCTTCCTCGCGTTGTCAGTGTACAGGTAATGAGACTTTTAAGAAAACAGAAATATGTTCATTTTTCACTGAAGGGATCGCATGTCATTCTGTCTTTCAAATGGCTGGCCCATGCACAGTGAGTCGCCCTGCCTCGGATCCTGGGTACGTTCTGTCTAGGTAGAAACAAAAACAACATCTAACTGACCTCATCGTCTGTTATAGGAGACAAATCATCTTAAGGAGGCCAAGACTTGCCCAAGTGGTTGATGCAAAGTTTCTCCTTAAAAGTGGCTACAGACTGAGTCTCTCTGTCCAGCCCCAGGAGGCTGGTGATGGGGTGCGTGGTGCAGCACAGCGCGGTGAGGTGCTACAAAGGTGTGTACCCACCCAGAGCTTCTTCAGGTGCCGGGAGCGGACCATGTCAGGAGTGTCATACAGGAAGCAGCCAAGTCCCTTCAAGACCCGCAAGTCCTCTTTGTATTTAATCTGTGCAGCAAACCCCAAAAGACAGGAAGTCATGAGCAAATGTAAGTCAGGGACAGAGAAGACAGAGTAGCAACAATTCTGTTTTGAGGTACAATTCCCCCACATCCGTGGTTTCGCTTCCTATAGTTTTCAATTATCTACTGTCAATGGTAGTCTGAAAATTAAAGGAAATTTTGAGAAATAAAGGATGCATATGTTTGAAATAATTTTTGATGCATTTTTGTAATTGTTCTGTTCTATTATTAGTTAT
Organism: Dinomys branickii; assembly: GCA_004027595.1. Lineage (NCBI taxonomy): Eukaryota > Metazoa > Chordata > Mammalia > Rodentia > Dinomyidae > Dinomys > Dinomys branickii. The sequence goes on from PVLD010009637.1 coordinate 71,610, forward strand.
TGTTTCTAATTTCTTACTGTGTGTAGTGTATAAATTTAATTTTCTCCTCGGTGTGTGTGTGTGTGCAGGAGAAACCATAGCATGTTAGGCCCTGATGCTACTCTCGGTTTCAGACAGTCACGAGAGGCCTGGGAAAGCGCCCCTCAGATGGAGCACACAGGTACCCTCATCTCGGCTCCACATGAGCTCCACCCTCTGTGCTTGGTTTGCCCACATGCATATAAATCACAGGTTGTTTAAATTTATGCCTCTAGTCCTGAGCTGCGTTCTTTTATTCTTATGTTGATGGAGGGAAAGCAGAGATGTAATAGATTGGTCTTTTAGGAGAAAGTTTTAAATGGCCAGGGAGAAATCGCTGAAGGGATGGGAGTAGCACGGGCGGGAGGAGAAAGGTACTGCTTGCGACAGAGACGCAGGCACAGGAGCCGGTAATGGCTCCGAGTTGAAGGTAGCCCGGTGGTCTCTGCCTGATCAAGAATGGGGGCAATTCTGGCATTTCCTCAGTGTCCGCTCGCCACAGCTGAGAATGTGGATTTCTGCTTCCACTGTACTGCGTTTCCTCACCAAGCTGTACGTGTACATTGGAAGTACTCAAGGAGAAGGCTGTTCAAAGAACACTTGTTGTCTTAAATGCAGAAAACAAGCCTTGCTTTGGGCAAGTCTCCTCCCGAAAGAGCCCTGCAAGGTACTTACGTCACTGGTGATGTCTCCCACATAGCGGCAATGCAACACTTGGGGAGTGTACGGCAGGGAGATCATGTGGCCCTGCATCTTGAAGAAGTCTGATTTGTAGATCAACTAGAAGAGAGGGTAAAATCCCAGAAACACATTAGAAACTCAGTGGTTGGCACTCCAAATGGTTGTCCCTGCTCCTAAGAAAATACCCACTTCACTGACGGCCTCCTGAGTCTTCTTGACTTGGCGGATTTCAGGCGTGTCAGGAGTGGTGTGAATCTTGTCTTTCAGCTTGTGGTACAATTCTCGGTACAGTCTCTATATCGAGGGAAAAACCATTTCAATGCTTAGTGTAGAATTATGAGGCACCTGCTGGCAAATCATCAAATGTCTTACATGAAAGGGAGGAGAGTAATTACTGGGAATATAGAAAATAATTGAGACAAAAAGAGAAAAATACACTTGTTTCATTTAGGGGAAGAATTCTGAGCACAGAATGTTCTACATTCTATCACGTGGTTGCATAGTAAGGTCAGATGAACAAATCGATACTTGACGTGGAAAACCAGGGATCTGGATCTGACCAAAATGTCCCTTTATTAAAGCTTCTTAATACAAATACCAAAACAGGAATGATTTCTTTTAAAAAGTTTGGTTTATCATCTGCGGAACTGAGTGTCTGAGATGACGTTACCAAACTCCAAAAACACTTCCAAGGAACACCTGCATCAAAGCAAGGACCAGAGGGGACCCTCTTACTCCTTGCGGATGTGTAAGCTTATGGCTGAAATACAGTAAATTCTTCTTGATGCATTTCAAACAAAGCCACGGTCTTTGAAACTCAATTATTTTTCTCCAAGACAGTCAGTGCTCACCTACCTCACTAGTGACATTGTTGACTCTCCGCACGTGCACAAACGGAACGTCCTTGGGCCCGAGCGTGTACCCGTTTGCCTTCATGTGCTCATAGACTTCTTTGTACTTGAACTGCAAAATTGGGGCCAGAATGGGATCAGTGATGGGTACCCAAAGACCAAAACTACATTTCTCAATTGGAAATGAGATGTCATCTTTATTTGACCATCGCTAAGTATTAAGAGTCATTGACAAGATTTTAATTGTATTCCAAATCTTGAAAATTATTTGTTGAATGATGAAGCCAGGTCCCTAAAAGAATAAAATCCATCCTCTCAAGTGAGGCCTGCACGAAGGCACAGAGCAAACAAGGGGCCTGTGCTTTTAGCCTCTGTGTGACTAGGAAGTTAGGAATAAAAAAATATTTTTAAGGTTGGTGAATGACTTTTCAAACAAATATTTAAAATAATATGTTAGATTCTCAAATTTGTAACTGTCTACCTTGAGGTCACATTACTGGACCACCTGCTATGGGACCCTTTGTGGTCAGCAGGTTTCATTCCCAAGACTCTGAAGCCTAACAGGGAAGGGAGGCTTGGTCTGCAGCCAGTGGAAGGCGTACGAGTGCAGTCTGCAGCCAGTCACTGGCACGGCTGGGATTCCTCCAGGCCTTGCCTATGCGGCAGACATGGCAAGTCCCAAAGTGGTATTTTAAAAATGAGGAAGGGTAGTACAGGCGCCAGCACCTGGGAAAGCCAGAGGCCTGAGAGCCTGTTTGCCCCCACCTTCCTCTGAATGGGGCGCAGAAGATAAACAGTGAGGTAAGCGTCAGTCCAGCAGCTGGGCAAGGAGTCCTCTTCCAAGGGACACAGAGTGGCACTGTGTCTCCTGCACTCACCATTTGTAAAGTTGTATTTGCAGTAAATGGCTTGGGATGGCTCAGGAAGCCTCTGTGCCAAGTCCGCTAGAGGTCTGGGCATGCTGACAGCTGTGGACCCTGAGCCCAGGCTCCCAAGAGCATCCTACCCTAACCACTGAGTAGCCCTGGCCCTGGAGAATGGCACAAGCAGCTAATTGCACAGCGTCTCCAGAGAAGACGCTGCCTCCCTCCCCCATGCCATCATCGTGTGACAGCGAACCTCTAGAGTGGGATCTGAGGATGAGAAAGGGCTGTTAATTAATGTAAGTCCCCCCCCCCCCCCGACCAACTTCTGACCCCAGGCGAACAAGAACGAGAGCACTCACATAGCTACTCATGTACCGGGTGTCCTTGTTGTGTTTGAAGTGAGGCGTATCAACTGGAAGCCGATACCCAGTGGGCAGGAAGCGCAGGCCAGTTTTGTACAGATTCTGCCAGAACAAAAGGAGCAGGTTAAATGACACCAGCGGCAGATGACACCAGCTCATGTTTTTTTTTTTTTTTTTTTCAGTACTGGGGATCGAACTAGGACTCTGCACTTGCTAGACAGGCGATTATTCCACTGAGCTATATCCCCAGCCCACCAGCTCATGTTAGAGTTCTGATCACACTTAACGCTCTTATGCTCTGAGCTGACCTTGGGAAGGACTGAAATCAGTTCTAAGGGTCAGGAGATGAGTCAGGAACTGACACCCTATTCCAGAACAGGAGGACAGTGAGTGAAATGGGCTGTGGGAAGTAACCCCATGCTTCTAGTGCTGTGTGCAGTGGACTGCGAAGCCTCTAGCCAGAATGTGGGGAGTGCAAAGGAGATAGCCTGGTGCCAGGTCTGTCCTTGTCCGGCTCGCAGGCGGTATTTGAGGCATTGCTGCCCCAAGACAGCCGTCCCCCGCGAACACGGCATCAGCCTAGAAAGAGGTTAAGGTGCATGTATTCATGGCAAAAAGAGTGTGTGTGGGGGGGTTCTGTCTGTGACCTTAAATACTCTGGCTCTCAAGGGCCAACAACCATGTTTAAAATTAAAACTCAGGACACTTAAAATATTTAATGTGGGAAGTGCAAGGAAACACGGAGACCCAAGCATGCCCCTAAGTGGCACAGTACGGGGAGATTAAATCTGTGGGGTAGCCCAAGTTCCTTCCCTTCTAAATTCCAACTGCAATTTCTGCCTTCGTCTCTTACTGCTAATTGCCTTTACAATCAAATCCCTTATCTTTGGCATATTGGTTTTGAGAGTTTTGAAAGCAGAGGTAGCGTACTGGCCCTCTTCTTTGAGTTTTGTAAAAATTGCTTCCTGTAAAAGCCTATTTCTTTTTATGGTTGTTTGCTTGACTGCTTGGCCTGGGAATCTCGCAGCCAAGACAGAAGACAGGCTCTGCTCTGTTCCTGCTTTTTCAGCTCACTGAAAGGAACAGCATTTATATTTCGCAAGTCAGGCTGAGAGGCTGTCCACACTGAAGCGGCTTCTGTAGGAGCCGGGGGCCTGGGTTTCTGCTGGGTGTTCTCGAGTCGCCCGCTCACCTCACTCTGCAGCTTGTACGCGTGAGTAGCTCGGTCCAGATCCACGGTTTTGGTAGTCGGTGCCACTTTGCCTCTGACACTGTGCACATAGTCATAGTGGTAAACAGCCTGGGTGCAGACAGAAGCACAGTGAGTAGACTCTGGATGTGGAGGACTGCTAGAAGCAAAGTAAATGCAAACCC